>SJYT01011334.1:102614-141156 GCA_006410635.1 Cephalophus harveyi
CAGCTTGTGCTTCTTCCAGCCCAGCGTTTCTCATGATGTACTCTGCATAGAAGTTAAATAAGCAGGGTGACAATATACAGCCTCGACGCACTCCTTTTCCTATTTGGAACCAGTCTGTTGTTCCATGTCCAGTTCTAACTGTTGCTTCCTGACCTGCATATAGGTTTCTCAAGAGGCAGGTCAGGTGGACTGGTATTCCCATCTCTTTCAGAATTTTCCACAGTTTATTGTGATCCACACAATCAAAGGCTTTGGCATGGTCAATAAAGCAGAAGAGATATATTTTCTGGAACTCTCTTCTTTTTTGATGGTCTTTTGTTATATTCTCAGCATCTGCTTCCCGTTTCAGCTAAAACTATCAGGCGTCTGATTTCCAGCCTCTTTCAGCTCCTCCCGTGTTGTCTCTTCACCCAAGATGGTGATGGATAGTGAGAAGCACATGGTGTGTGGGCTCTATAGTCAGTTCAGCTGGGTTGGAATCCTGGCCCTGCCACTTTCCTGATGAAGCTATTTCTTTACCATCTGTGCCTCCATTTCCCTACCTGCGATGGTGTGGTAGTGGTGGTTTAGTTGCTAAGTCATGTCCAGCTTTTACGATTCCATGTACTGTAACCCACCAAGCTCCTCTGTCCATGGTAATTCTCCAGACAAGAATACTGGAGTGGGTTGTCATTTCCTCCAGATGATCTTCCCAACCCAGGGATTGAACCTGTGTCTCTTAGGTCTCCTGCACTAGCAGGCAGGTTCTTTACAACTAGCGCCATCTGGAAAGCCCCTACGTGCAATGATGGGATGATGCAATCTCCTACAGTAACAATTTGAGACAAGCATCAAACAACGTTTTACATGGAACAGGTTCTCCATGTGTGTTCAGTTCAGTTCAGTTCAGTTGCTCAGTTGTGTCCAACTCTTTGCAACCCCATGAATCACAGCACGCCAGGCCTCCTGGTCCATCATAGTCATTATTTTTCAAGTGCATGGTGGATATTGTTTCTTGGGTGCCAAGTCTACCAATGCTTTCAGCTAACACATTTATTGAGCACTTACTATGTACCAGTTCAAGATGCTTGAGATATACCACTGAACAGAACCCACCAAATCCCTGCCATTGTGGAGCTTCTTCAGGTAGAAGAAGACAGAGAGTAGTCAGTAAATATTATAACTAAGTAAATTGCATTAGAGTGACAAACACTATAGGAGAAAAAAGGTATCAGTATGGGGATTGGGAGGTAGGCAAGGATGAGATTTCATACATAAGTTCAATATCATATTCCTAAAATAAAACTCATTTTTCTGGAAAAATTAGACTCCCTGATTTTCATTTATCAATAAATCATTCTCTTTGCTGCTCAGGTTAAAAACTCAAGTCACTGGAAATTCCCTGGTGGTCCAGTGGTTAAAACTCTGCACTTCCACTGCAGTGGGCAAGGGTTTGATCTCTGGGTGGGTGATAGGAGAGAATTCAGTTCCTTTTCTATGTTCCTCCTAACGTGCCACTACATTGCATATGTCTTTCTTTATTGTCTCTTGAATCTACCGACTAGAGCCTTAGGCCTGTGTTACACTGTCAGCTGTCACAGCCTCCTAACCAGAGCCCGCTTCTGTTCTCATCCTGCACTTCACTTGCAAATTCCTTAACAGTTCACCCTATCTCTTCCTTTCTCTGATGCCTATGGAATGAAGATGGAAGTTGTTCAGGGATGTAAATTCAGGGATGTTCATAATCTGGTTCATCCTGTCTTTCTAGTCCACTCCCACCCCACCTAAATATAACTTTCCATTTCAGTAAGAATAACTTCAATTCAGTTCAGTCGCTCAGTTGTGTCTGACTCTTTGTGACCCCATGAATCGCAGCAGGCCTCCCTGTCCACCACCATCTCCCGGAGTTCACTCAAACTCAAGTCCATCGACTCAGTGATGCCATCCAGCCATTGCATCCTCGGTCGTCCCCTTCTCCTCCTGCCCCCAATCCCTCCCAGCATCAGAGTCTTTTCCAGTGAATCAACTCTTCGCATGAGGTGGCCAAAGTACTGGAGTTTCAGCTTTAGCATCATTCCTTCCAAAGAAATCCCAGGGCTGATCTCCTTCAGAATGCACTGGTTGGATCTCCTTGCAGTCCAAGGGACTCTCAAGAGTCTTCTCCAACACCATAGTTCAAAAGCATCAATTCTTTGGTGCTCAGCTTTCTTCACAGTCTAACTCTCGCATCCATACATGACCACTGGAAAAACCATAGCCTTGACTAAACGGATCCTTGTTGGCAAAGTAATGTCTCTGCTTTTCAATATGCTATCTAGGTTGGTCATAACTTTTCTTCCAAGGAGTAAGCGTCTTTTAATTTCATGGCTGGTCACCACTTCCATGGATTTACCTTCTGTGCCTACACACCACACTAGGTTCTTTTCTGACTCTCTATTGCTTAGCATTTGCTTTCTCTTTGTACAAGTATTAGGAATTTCCTTAAATTAAAAATTCCATAGAAACTTCGTGCAGTTTGACTTATCAACATATCCCAAGTAAGACATCCCCATGAGGGAAGTGGTGTGGACCGGACCTCAGCAAAGTGGATGCACTGATGGAGGGGGCTCCTGGTTTTCTGGAAACTCCTCAAGCTTTTGATATCTTTATACTCAGCTTACTCAAGGAGATTACCAGCTAACTAGTTTACACCGAAAATGAACAAATAAGATCTTTTTCTAGTCTACCTGCATTCTCCCCTGGCTTACAAATCCTGTTCTCTCCTGCTCTCTATCTCAATGATTTCCTCATCTGAGCAATTTATGTAAAAATAGTATCTGCTTTTTGAAATGTATTAGTCACTCAGTGTGTTGGACTCTTTTAGATCCTCTGGACTGTAGCCCAGTAGACTATGTCCATGGAATTTTCTAGGCAAGAATACTGGAGTGGGTTGCTATTTTCTATTCCAGGGAATCTTCCCGACTCAGGGATTGAACCCAGATCTCCTGCATCGCAGGCAATTGTTTACCATCTGAGCCATCAGGGAAATACATATAGAAATTATTTTACATCTTAAAATGTTTCAGGCTTCCCTGGTAGCTCAATCGGTAAAGAATCCACTGGCAATGCAGCAGACCCCAGTTTGATTCCTGGGTCGGCAAGATCCCTTGGAGAAGGGATAGGCTACCCACTCCAGTATTCTTGGGCTTCCCTGGTGGCTCAGACATTTAAGAATCCACTTGCAATGCTGTAGGTAGGCCTGGGTTGGGAAGATCCCCTGGAGCAAGGCATGGCAACCCACTCCAGTATTCTTGCCTGGAGAATCCCCATGGACAGAGGAACCTGGCGGGCTACCATCCATAGGGTCACAAGAGTCAGACACGACTGAGTGACTAAGCACAGCAGTGATTCAAGTGATGAAGTCTTTAGAAAAGCAAATCCATCTTCTGCTTTTGTTATGCAAATAAAATCCAACTCCATTTGGATGGAGTTTGTGTTGAACAAAGTAGGAAAAACCGCTAGACCATTCAGGTATGACCTAAATCAAATCCCTTATGATTATACAGTGGAAGTGGGAAACAGATTTAAGGGCCTAGATCTGATAGATAGAGTGCCTGATGAACTATGGAATGAGGTTCGTGATATTGTACAGGAGACAGGGATCAAGACCATCCCCATGGAAGAAATGCAAAAAAGCAAAATGGCTGTCTGGGGAGGCCTTACAAATAGCTGTGAAAAGAAGAGAGGCGAAAAGCAAAGGAGAAAAGGAAAGATATAAGCATCTGAATGCAGAGTTCCAGAGAATAGCAAGAAGAGATAAGAAAGCCTGCTTCAGCGATCAATGCAAAAAAATAGAGGGAAAGAACAGAATGGGAAAGACTAGAGATCTCTTCAAGAAAATTAGAGATACCAAGGGAACATTTCATGCAAAGATGGGCTCAATAAAGGACAGAAATGGTCTGGACCTAACAGAAGCAGAAGATATTAAGAGGTGGCAAGAATACACAGAAGAAGGGTACAAAAAAGACCTTCACGACCCAGATAATCATGATGGTGTGATCACTCATCTAGAGCCAGACATCCTGGAATGTGAAGTCAAGTGGGTGTTGGAAAGCATCGCTATGAACAAAGCTAGCCGAGGTGATGGAATTCCAGTTGAGCTGTTTCAAATCCTGAAAGATGATGCTGTGAAAGTGCTGCACTCAATATGCCAGCAAATTTGGAAAACTCAGCAGTGGCCACAGGACTGGAAAAGGTCAGTTTTCATTCCAATTCCAAAGAAAGGCAATGCCAAAGAATGCTCCAACTACCGCACAATTGCACTCATCTCACATGCTAGTAAAGTAATGCTCAAAATCCTCCAAGCCAGGCTTCAGCAATACGTGAACCGTGAACTCCCTGATGTTCAAGCTGGCTTTAGAAAAGGCAGAGGAACCAGAGATCAAATTGCCAACATCCGCTGGATCATGGAAAAAGCAAGAGAGTTCCAGAAAAACATCTACTTCTGCTTTATCGACTATGCCAAAGCCTTTGACTGTGTGGATCACAATAAACTGTGGAAAATTCTGAAAGANGCAAATGCACTCATCTCAGATGCTAGTAAAGTAATGCTCAAAATTCTCCAAGCCAGACTTCCGCAATAAGTGAACTGTGAACTTCCAGATGTTCCGGCTGGTTTTAGAAAAGGCAGAGGAACCAGAAATCAAGTTGCCAACAGGCGCTGGATCATGGAAAAAGCAAGAGAGTTCCAGAAAACCATCTATTTCTGCTTTATTGACTAAGCCAAAGCCTTTGACTGGGTGGATCACAATAAACTGTGGAAATTTTTGAAAGAGATGGGAATACCAGACCACCTGACCTGCCTCTTGAGAAACCTATATGCAGGCCAGGAAGCAACAGTCAGAACTGGACATGGAACAACAGACTGGTTCCAAATAGGAAAAGGAGTATGTCAAGGCTGTATATTGTCACTCTGCTCATTTAACTTATATGTAGAGTACATCGTGAGAAACGCTGGGCTGGAGGAAGCACAAGCAAGAATCAAGATTGCTGGGAGAAACATCAATAACCTCAGATATGCAGATGACACCATCCTTAAGGCAGAAAGTGAAGAGGAACTAAAAAGCATCTTGAGGAAAGTGAAAGAGGACAGTGAAAAAGTTAGCTTAAAGCTCAACATTCAGAAAACTAAGATCATGGCATTTGGTCCCATCACTTCATGGGAAATAGATGGGGAAACAGTGTCAGACTTAATTTTGAGGGCTCCAAAATCACTGCAGATGGTGACTGCAGCCATGAAATTAAAAGACGCTTACTCCTTGCAAGGAAACTTATGACAACCTAGATAGCATATTCAAAAGCAGAGACATTACTTTGCCAACTAAGGTCCGTCTAGTCAAGGCTATGGTTTTTCCAGTGGTCATGTATGGATGTGAGAGTTGGACTGTGAAGAAAGCTGAGCGCCAAAGAATTGATGCTTTTGAACTGTGGTGTTGGAGAAGACTCTTGAGAGTCCCTTGGACTGCAAGGAGATCCAAACAGTCCATTCTAAAGGAGATCAGCCCTGGGTGTTCTTTGGAAGGACTGATGCAAAAACTGAAACTCCAATACTTTGGTCACCTCATGAGAAGAGTTGACTCATTGGAAAAGTTGACTCTGATGCTGGGAGGGGGTGGGGGCAGGAGAAGAAGGGGACAACAGAGGATGAGATGGCTGGATGGCATCACCGACTCGATGGACGTGAGTTTGGGTGAACTCCGGGAGTTGGCGATGGACAGGAAGGCCTGGTGTGCTGCAGTTCATGGGGTTGCAAAGAGTCGGACATGACTGAGCGCCTTAACTGAACTGAACTGAAATGCATATTCTATTCCTATTGAAGGCTGAGTGCCAAAGAAATATTGCTGTTGAACTGTGGTGCTGGAGAAGACTCTTCAGAGTCCCTTGGACTGCAAGAAGTTCAAACAGTCAATCCTAAAGGCAATCAACCCTGAACATTCATTGGAAGGACTGATGCTGAGGCTCCAATATTTTGATCACCTGATGTGAAGAGCTGACTCATTGAAAAAGACCCTGATGCTGGGAAAGATTGAAGGCAACAGGAGAAGAGGGCAACAGAGGCTGAGATAGATAGCATCACCTAATGAATGGACATGAATTTGAGCAAACTCTGGGAGATAGTGAAGAACAGGGCAGCCTGGCATGCTGCAGCACATGGGGTTGCAAAGAGCCAGACACAATTTAGGAACTAAACAACATTCCTACTGAAAGACATTTAATAGCCCAAAAGACAAGATAAACACCCCCTAAGACTGGTTCCAAATAGGAAAAGGAGTCCGTCAAGGCTGTATATTGTCACCCTGCTTATTTAACTTCTATGCAGAGTACATCATGAGAAACGATGGACTGGAAGAAACACAAGCTGGAATCAAGATTGCCGGGAGAAATATCAATAACCTCAGATATGCAGATGACNGACTGAGCGACTGAACTGAACTGAATGTGACATACTTGACCCTTCATATCTGGACTAAACTTTTTGATTTTAGCATATCTTCCACTCTCATGAATACCACCCTCATCTTCATTCTTCCTATCTAGCTGCACAAACTTGTTGACTTTCACTGAACTCTATGGTTTTGCACCCTTTAATTTCTCATGCCTCAAAGGTCTCTCTCCATTGTTCTTCAATTTAAGATATCTTAGAGTTGAATCTTAGTGCAATAAGTACTCTTTGATGAAAGACTCATCAATTCCCCAAGACAGAGTTAGGCATTCCCTTCTTAGTGCTTATTTGTGTCTGTTCCTGTCTTCCAGCACACTTAACACACTGCAAGTCCTTATCTCCAAGTGTGTTTGTCTCATTAGTTATTGTATTACTTTAGGAGTTCAAAAGGAGGACAGAATCAATATTAATCAAGCACCAAATGTATATCAAGTGCAACAGTAGATCCTCCATCAAACTTTCTCCCCATGTTTTTGTTGCTGTTGTTCAGTCGGTAAGTCGTGTCTGACTCTGTGACTCCATGGACCGCATGCCAGGCTTCCCTGTCCTTAACCATCTCCCAGAGCTTCCTCAAACTCATATTCATTGAGTCAGTGATGCTGTCAAACCATCTCATCCTCCTGCCACCCACTTCTCCTCCTGCCCTCAATCTTCTCTGGCATCAGGGTCTTTTCCAATAAACTGGCTCTTCACGTCAGGTGACCAAAGTATTGGAGCTTCAGTTTCAGCATCAGTCCTTCCAATGAATATGCAGGGTTCATTTCTTTTAGGATTCACTGGTTTGATCTCCTTGCAATCCAAGGGACTCTAAATTAGAGTCTTTTCCAGCACCATACTAAGATTATACAATTAAGAAAGAATAAGATATTCAGACACATAGTATGTTCTCTTCAGAGCTTTCAAATTTTATGAAACAGTAATGGAAATGGAACTGGAGATTCATCATACTGAAAGAAATTGTATGATTCGCTTCAAACTTGCTGTAATCCACCAGTTCCAGCAATCTGTCTTTACTAAGGTAGCCTAACTATATTGAACAGCTGACTTGGCTTGCTGATTTGCTGTTTTGAAAGATGTGGGTGTAGAAGATGGTATTTCTTCTTCAATTTCTGAGATCTGCCTTCTTGGAACTAAGTTAGTTATATACTAAGTATATATGTATGAAACATATATACTTCAAGAAAAACATCTGTTTCTTTCATCACTTTCAAATCAGTTTGAAGTGCTTATGTTCTAAATATTAATAAGCAACTCTAGGCTTCAGTACTGGTTAGGTCCCATTTAGTAAGACTGTATATACAAACTACACACCCTGTAGAAACCATTCACTCTTCTAATAATATTTTGATTTCCATACAGATGGATGTTAAAACCAGTATTTGTTTAGATATCTGAGAAAATGTACATTGGCTGTGTATCTAGATGTCAGGGGAGTGTAATCTCCTCAGTTCTGTCTCATCGCAACAAAAATTTGAAGCCACGGACATTAAAGCCCTCAGCGTGTCACAGCTCTTGGACAGACCGTGTTATAACTCTCGGCTCTCAGACAGACCGTGTTATAGCTCTCAGACAGATCAGTATTACGGCTCCTTGTTACAGCTCAGTTTTATTTAGAAATAAAAGGAAAATACATTCTCGAGGCATGAGAGCATGCTGACCCAAAAGACGTGAAGAGAAGAGAGAGAGAAAGAAAGAGAGACAGAAAGTGCATGCTCACTCACGCACAGGAGAGAGAAAGACCTCCAGCCCTTCGGCTCCTCTTTTTATATGTTTCTCCTCCCCCCAGGCCTGCCCTATGTAAATTGGGCTAGCCAGGAGTGCTCTTTGTTCTCCCTGAGGTCCTCACTCCGGTCCTTGGAACTTCCTTTGATCTATTTTAGCGGGCTTTTCCCTTCCTTGTCTTTGAGCCACCACCATTCTGGACTCTTGTTTCCTATTCTAACTACCTAACAAAAATAAGAGTTTGTTTTTATTTGTTTTAATGTTAACATTTTAAATGTTTTATGTCAATAAAAATGAAATGCTAGTCATCAGATTACCAATAATAAGCTTTGATATCCTGTTTATACAGTGATTAAACTTTCATTTTACGTTGCTTGGACAATCTCTCTCCCCTATTGAGCATGCTTATCCTCTACATTAAATCTTCAGTCCCTCAATTAAACTAGAACATGAGAAAACTAGTTAAATATATTCAAAATACAATAAAATAAAGACATACATATTTTAAGATAATAAAGTGGGCTTACTTTGATATCCTGTTTATACAGTGATTAAACTTTCATTTTACGTTGCTTGGACAATCTCTCTCCCCTATTGAGCATGCTTATCCTCTACATTAAATCTTCAGTCCCTCAATTAAACTAGAACATGAGAAAACTAGTTAAATATATTCAAAATACAATAAAATAAAGACATACATATTTTAAGATAATAAAGTGGGCTTTCTTCTTAGGAAAGTAAGAATGTCATCTAATTATCCTGATCTTTTTAGATTTGGACAATTCATCAAAAAAAAAAAAAAGTAAAGAAAATCTTGAGCATCAAGTATGGCTTTTAGTTTCAAACAATTCCAGTAAAATATAGCACACAAATAAACTAATAATTCAAGAAAAAAGGTTCAGTTTGTCTGTGAGTTTCAATACTCCATGAACTCCAAAGCAGACTTGGTTAGAGATAGTCTGTTAGTACCTAGGGGAAATCAATACTCTTTAGAAAAGAAAAGGAGAAAAATAGCAAGAATTTTTCTTTTCTCTTTTAAACAAAATAAAATCTGCACCTAAATCTTGCTTCTAGAAGCTCAGAAAAAACTCAGTCTCAGAGTTACAGTAACAAAGGCACACAAATGTGTCAGCTAAGTTGCCAGAAGTTAACTATATTCCCACTTGACAGGGAAAGAAAATGAAACTTTCTGCTCTTTCTAAATTCCTAAGGGAGCTCGATTTGATTATTCCTCTCTCCTCTCTGAAAACAGACATGTGGATATGATTGTTTATGAAAGGAATACATTTCAATCAACAGAACAAGGCACAGACATCAGTTTACCAGTGGAATACACTTTCATGATCTTGAATGGTTTTTCCTTTTAACTTAGAACAATTTTCAATAGTAAATTAACTTTAGCTGTAAAAATACTGAATGAAATTGCAAAAGTATAACATCAATAAAGACAATGATTTTTTAAATTTCCATGTGAATTCTAGACAGAGCTGTATATAAAGGTACTCAAAATTCCTGTCACCCTGGGGACTGGTCTGCGATGGACATTGTCATCCTTATGTGATCAAGTTAAAATGAAATTTTGGAAGTCTGGAAGGAAAAGAAAGAAACAAAAAGAGCAGCTTAGGAGTCTTTCTAGATAGAACAGAAAAAATAATTTTCCCAGTCATGCCGTGGTTTTTATTTGTTTCAGTTTCATAATAATTGGCAGGTTTTAATATTCAAGAAAAATTGTTTATCATAGATATATAAGAAAGAAAATTTCATGCAGACATAAGCTTCCATTTCAACTTTGTGCAACTTTCAGAATGAGAGTTACACATAAATAAAGTACTTTTTATAGTTCCCAAACTTCATAATTTTATGCTGTGATTTATATCAGGAACATGGATTGCAGGAAGGAACAAAGGTAATTATTAACTATATGTTTATGAGTTTAAATCAGTTTTACCTGTGGCTAACAGAGATGGTGCAGAGCTTCCCTTGTGGAAAGCTAACAGAGATGCAGCTAACAAAGATGTTGCAGAGTTTCTGACACAGGAGGAAATGACAACCCATTCCAGTATTCTTGTTTGAAAAATTCCATGGACAGAGGAACCTGGGGTCACAAAGAGTTGGGCTCTACTGAGCGACTAACACACAACAGAGATGCTCGACTTTTGCTTTTTTTCTTCTTCAGTCAATTTAATTCACTTTGTTGGAGTCATTGTCAGTGCCAGGGTGATGGTTTAAGAATTTTGCCATTCCAGCTTCTTCTGTCTGATTGCCAAATGCTAAATCAATGTCTGTATACTGAAGGTTTTTCTCAAAATCCCAGAGAGCTGCTCTGTTTATCTGGGTTACAGAATAAATATGTTGAAAAATTATATCCCCTAGGGTCTGACTGATAGGAGTTAGTAGAATATTCCAGTTCTCTAGACTCTCAGTTAGGATAACTCTAAATTTTCCACTCCCTCCACCCCCCAGAATTTCCCAGAAGGATCAATCTCTAGTTACCTGCAGGTGGTGGCTGGCCAAAAGCACCCTTTTTTCTTCTCTTTAAATTACTTTCTTACTTGCTCACAGGTATTTCCTTCACATCTCAAAGAAGCTCTTTGAATTTTAATCCTAGTCTGTGGGTCAGTTTCTGGGAGAACTTAAACTAAGACACACTTCAATTTTAAACAAGTCAACTCTTATTTATTGCGAGTCTGGTATATTTCTTTTGATTAGCTAAGCTCAAGAATAAGGGTCATCCACTCAGATACACTCAAGAGGAAAACAGGAAACAAATTTAAGATGCAGACCAATGGAAACCTGCTGTACAAGATAGCACATGCCCTACCTAAGGAAAGCATTCACTATTCAGCTTCTGCAAATTATGCCATGCAGGAATGCCCATCTATACCTGCCAACTCTTCTAGATGTTCAAGGAAAGCTAAAAGTCTTTCAAATTCTGATACTGTCAGCTAATTTAAAAAGACTTTATTATTTTTATGATACCCTTTAAGGCAACCTAAGCTCACCTGAGGACTGAATTTGACCCACAGCTTGTCAGTTTCTAAACTCTTCACTAAGGATCGACGATAAATGATGCCTGGTCCATATATATTAAGGAAACTTGTAATGTAGATGGGGTAATAGACATCCCAGGTACTATCTATGAATATGAATTGAAGTGATAAATGAGAGAGAAATAATAAATATAATTTGTTGAGAGGAAAAGATGTTCTGTTCTGGAATGATGAGGAAGGATTGGTGGCCATGAATACATGTCAGAAAAAGCTCTATGGAAAAATGATATGCCTGGTATAGAACTTCACATTGGCTAGTTTCTGCAGCTAGTACAGCTACAAAAGTGCAAAACTTGAAAGCAAGACCTGATCCATGACTCTCAAGGATGGTATTTCCCAATCCTAATCTAATTTGGTAACTATGACATGCCCTGTCTGCCTCTAGAATGTTTACAGTGCCCATCAGCATGGACTAGCTCTGAGTCCCTCAGTGTAGAACCTTGCTTGCCTTGATTTCTCCAGCATCTCCTCACTGTTTGGGGTTCAGAACACTTGTCGTCTATGTGGGAACACTGTTTGAGAACACTCCAAAAAATGATATTGTAGAGGCATCACTGACTCTAGGAGAAGAAACTAAAAGGGGGATGGGATATAATAATTATCTATGTCAAATATAATTTTAAATAACAAGTGTATCCAAATGTAAGCTCCCATTCTATAAAGTTGGGTATACCACAGTCGGGCCAAGACAGACATCTATAGGATGAGTTTGGATGCATGAGTATGTAAATCTGAAGGCCAGTATGTTTAGAACTTCCCTGAAATCCCTTACTGACAGTGTTCCTCATTCTCTCACAACGCCATCTGGGAGTTGTTCTTGTGGCCTTTTAAGAAAGGTAGCCAAATTCTTGTAAGTATAAGTGTTTGAGCCTTGAGTACTAGGTGGGCAGTTGAGAAGGAAGGCCATCTGTGGGACACATCTCTGAATACAATGCTTCAATGTCAGTATTAAGAAGAAATAAAGTTGGCCCTATTTCAGAACATAAATCAGTTTAGAGTACATTTATCCACTAAGATCAACAACTGAATGAAACCAGGGATTACTTGGATCCAAAAACGGAAATGCACACCAAAAATATTCTAATAGTCAGGAAGAGGGCAAACTCTTGTTATGAAAATTAGCATCTTTCTTTCTCATTTCCAAAGAACACTTGTGATCTGAAGTTAATCTAGCCAGCGTCATGCTTGTTTGAAATCCTCAGGGTGACTTTATATCAAGGTGGCAAAGTAAAAGTTGCTTGTGGAAATCAATCCAGGTGGCAGAGTAAGAGGATGTGACACTCACCTATTCCTAAAGCTACGTCAGAAGTATTGGATGTATTTGTAACTATTACATGAAACAATTCTCACTGAAAATTATCTGCTAACTAACAAAAGGACATCTGTAAAACCAATGCTGTAAGAAAGATAAGCATCCCATAAAACTCAATACCAAAAAAAGAAAGAGAAAACCAAACAAATAACCCAATCAAAATAGGAGCAGAAAACCTCTACAGACAAGTTTCAAAAAAACCTGCAGATGGCTAACAAGGTACAAGAAAAGACGTTCATCATCACTTATTATTAGAGATATACAAATAAAAACAACAATGAGATCATCCCACACCTGTCAAAATGACTATCATCAAAAAATACTGGCTAGGATGTGGAGAAAAAGGAACTCTTGTACACTGTTGGTGGGAATGTAAACTGATGCAGTATGGAGTTTCCTCAAAAAACTATAAATAGAACTACCATATGATACAGTAATTACACTCCTAGGCATATATCTGGAAACAATAAACACACTAATTCAAAAAGATATATGTACCCTATTATATGCAGAGCAGCACTATTTACAATAGTCAAGATACCAAAGCAAAGGTATAGAATTAAGAGATATAATCTACTGTAAAATAAGTAAGCAACAAGAATATATTGTGTAGCACAGAGAATTATAGTCATTATCTTCTTTCAACTTTTGATAGAATATAATCTATAAAAATACTGAATCATTATAGTGTATGCAGAGATCATTCTTTCTGAAAGAAAAGCAATGCCAAAGAATGCTCAAACTACCACACAATTGCACTCATCTCACATGCTAACAAAGTAATGCTCAAAATTCTCCAAGCCAGGATTCAATAGTACCTGAACCGTGAACTTCCAGATGTTCAAGTTGGTTTTAGAAAAGCCAGAGGAACCAGAGATCAAATTGTCAACATCTGTTGGATCATCAAAAGCAAGAGAGTTCCAGAAAAACTTCTGCTTTATTGACTACACCAAAGCCTTTGACAGTGTGGATCACCACAAACTGTGGAAAATTCTTAAGAGATAGGAATACCACACCACCTGACCTGCTTCCTGAGAAATCTGTATGCAAGTCAGGAAGCAACAGTTAACTGGACATGGAACAACAGACTGGTCCCAAATAGGGAAAGGAGTATGTCAAAGCTGTATATTGTCACCCTGCTTATTTAACTTATATGCAGAGTACATCATGAGAAACACAAGCTGGACTCAAGATTGCTGGGAGAAATATCAATAACCTCAGATATGCAGATGACACCACCCTTATGGCAGAAAACAAGAAAAACTAAAGAGCCTCTTGATGAAAGTGAGAGTGAAAAATGTGGCTTAAAACTCAGCATTCAGAAAACTAAGATCATTACAGTTGGCCCCATCACTTCATGGCAAATAGATGAGGAAACAGTGAGAGACTTTGTTTTTCTAGGCTCCAAAATCACTGCAGATGGTGACTGCAGCCATGAAATTAAAAGATGCTTGCTCCTTGGAGGAAAAGGTATGACCAACCTAGACAGCATATTGAAAAGCAGAGACATTCTTTGCCAACACAAGCCCATCTAGTCAAGGCTATGGTTTTTTCAGTAGTCAGGTATGGATGTGAGTGTTGGACTATAAAGAAAACTGAGCACTGAAGAATTGATGCTTTTGAACTGTGGTGTAGAAGACTCTTGAGAGTCTCTTGGACTGCAAGGAGATCAAACCAGTCCATCCTAAAGGAAATCAGTCCTGAATATGCATTGGAAGGAGTGATGCTGAAGCAGAAATTCCAGTACTTTGGCCACCAAAGATGTGAAGAATTGGCTCATTTTAAAAGACCTTGATGCTGGGAAAGATTGAAGGCAGGAGAAGGAGATGACAGAGGATGAGATGGTTGGATGGCATCATCAACTCAATGGACATGAATTTGAGTAAGCTCCAGGAGATGGTGATGGACAGGGAAGCCTGGTGTGCTGCACTCCATGGGGTCACAAAAAGTTGGACACAACTGAGTGACTGAACTGAACTGAACTGATACTATATACACTATTGTAAATAAAGTAAATTACAATTAAAATTTTTCTCACAGAAGCTATTATAAATAGCGGAAAATGAATATAGCCATATTTTTATTTGTGATGTCTATGACTGTAAAGATAATTTCTTAAATAAGAAATAATATATATCTGTCTCTTATACACATCTAGATGTGTATAAGAGACAGGTCTTTACTAAGGTAGCCTAACTATATTGAACAGCTGACTTGGCTTGCTGATTTGCTGTTTTGAAAGATGCGGGTGTAGAAGATGGTATTTCTTCTTCAATTTCTGAGATCTGCCTTCTTGGAACTAAGTTAGTTATATNGCTTCCCTGGTGGCTCAGAGGTTAAAGCGTCTGCCTCTGATGTGGGAGACCTGGGTTCGATCCCTGGGTAGGGAAGATCCCCTGGAGAAGGAAATGGCAATCCACTCCAGTATTCTTGCCTGGAGAATCCCATGGGCGGAGAAGCCTAGTAGGTTACAGTCCACGGGGTCGCAAAGAGTCGGACACGACTGAGCGACTTCACCTCACCTCACCTCACCTCACCTCATGACTGTAAAGATAATTTCTTAAATAAGAAATAATATATATTGTGTATCTGCAAAAAATAAAGTTACTTGCCTTCTAATGGTATTATATTTATTGGAAGAAATTATTTGGAAACAATATATCTGCTAAAGAGCTAGTATCCAAAATATTCAAAGAATTCATATAACTCAATAGGAAAAAACTAAGCAATTAGTTTGAAAAAATATGAAGAAGATCTGAATAGACATTTTTCCCAAGAAGACTTACAGATTGTCAACATGTATGTACATGAAAAGATACTCTACATCATTAAGACTCAGGGAAACACAAATCAAACCACAGCGAGTTATCAGGTCACCCTTGTTAGAATGCCTATTTGGAAAGACAAGACCATAGCAAGCAATGGTGAGAACATGGAGAAAAGAGGACACTTGGGTTGTGTTATGTGTATGTGAGTGACTATGACTGTTTTCCCAAGTAAACTGTAAGAAAGTTGAGAGTATATTTTTTCCCTTCATTTACACATTTCTATGCAGAAGGGAATGGCAACCCTACTTCAGTATTCTAACCTGTGAAATCCCACGGACAGAGGAGCCAGGCAGGCTACAGTCCAGGGGATGGCAAAAGAGTCAGACACAACTTAAAGACTAAACAACAATCAATGCATTTCTAATGCCAAGCACAAGGTAGAATGCTCAATAAATTTTTTTTTTTGCCATGAATAAATGAATGCAACTGGTTCAATGTAGCCAAAACATACTGAGATCAATTCCACAGGCTTTCAATTGTTATTTTGTGGTCATAAAATCGCAGAAGCCACAACAACTGAGATTCCCAACTCATTTTTAATGAAACAAGATTTCTGTGAACTTACCTTGAGGCTTGACTTAGTACAACTGCTGGGAGTGAGCTTATATTTTTTTAATGTTCACTTCTCTCTGTGAATGGTTACCCACCCCTCTCTTCTTCTGCATTCCTAACAGGAAATCATGCAAAATAAACCTCAACTACCCATGAAGTATCCCTTCTTTTATGCTCTCTCTCTAGTGTATCCCCTCAAAAATGTTTTGGCACAGATTTCATCATTTCATCACCGGAAGAAATTCTCTATAATCATCAAGTGTCAGAAACCCCTGGACAATAGAGGAATCTTTGGCAGCAAAAGCCTTCCAAAACTGTTCCATTCTAAATGTGCTCCATTTAGTTTGCCAGTCAATTTGAGTAATCTAACAGAAAACTGTTAGACTATTATCTGTTTAATAACAGATATTAAACAGTCCATGGAGTCCATGGACTATTAAATAGCCCAACAAATATGGACTGTTAGATTATTAACAGTTATCCAATTATCATGTAACATTATTAAGCTATTGCATTCAATGCAGACAATTCATTTTTCTCTAAAATAATAATCAAAGTACCATGTCCAAGTGAAGTGAAGTGAAAGTCGCTCAGTTGTGTCCAACTTTTTGCGACCCCTTGGACTATCCAGTCCATGGAATTCTCCAGGCCAGAATACTGGCGTGGGTAGACTTTCCCTTCTCCAGGGGATCTTCCCAACCCGGGGATAGAACCCAGGTCTCCTGCATTGCAGGTGGATTCTTTACCAGCTGAGCCACAAGGGAAGCCCAAGAATACTGGTGAGAGTAGCCTATCCCTTCTCCAGGGGATCTTCCCCACCCAGGAATCGATCTGGGGTCTCCTGGATTGCAGGCAGATTCTTTACCAACTGAGCTATCAGGGAAACCCTTGTCCAATCCATAGTATAAATGTCTATATATTAACTCTTTTGGGATTTAACTTGCTTGTATCAGTGAATGCAAACCAAGTCTCCCAAAAGAAGTTCTAAGAACAGTCTGTGATCTGTCAAGTGTTGTTGGAACTGGAGTTCCTGGAGAGAGAGGAGGCGAGACTATACCTTAGACCTGAAGACAAGAGACAACATTGTTTGATCTTAACTGTGATCTCCTTCAGTTTATCTGGCTCTGTCTGTACTCCATCCACACACTGTTAATTCAACATATATTTGGGAAATCCTTGTTTAATCCCTGGTGGCTCAGACTGTAAAGAATCTGTCTGCAATGCAGGAGACCCATTTTCGATACCTGGGTCAAGAAGATCCCCTAGAGAAGGGAATGGCAACACACTCCAGTATTTTTGCCTGGAGAATTACATGGGCAGAGGAGCTTGGCAGGCTATGGTCCATGGTGTCACAAAGAGTCGAATATGACTGAGTGACTAACATTTTACCCTGTTCTTTGTATTGGCCTAAACACGGGAATCACACAATTAAATGAGACATGAACCTTGCCTTCAATGATCTTACAATTAAGGAAGATAAAAGCTATATTAAAATTATTTTAATACAGCATGGGAAATGTTATTATAGGGATAAGTGTTGGAAATAACTGAAGTGACCTCTATTTGAATTAAATAGAAAATGCTTGACATAATAATAAGTTTTGGGGTTGTTAGTAGAATCTTTGGGGTTGTTAGTAGTAATCTTTCAAAGTTAGTAGAATTTGATTAAACAAATGAAGCAAAAAGCAAAAATGAAATTTCAAGCAGGAGGGATAATATGTTCAAGGCACAGGGATGTACAAGGGAATGGCACATTTGGGGAATGCAAGTAGTTCTACATAGACAGAATTAAGGATGCCCTTGTGGCTTCCCCAATGACTCAGCAGGTAAAGAAACTGCCTGCAGTGGAGGAGATATGGATTTGATCCCTGGATTGGGAAGATCCTGTGGAGGAGAAAATAGCAACCCACTTCAGTATTCTTGCCAGAAAAACCCCATGGACAGAGGAACTGGTGGACTACAGTCCATAGGGTCATAGGATCAAATGCCATTCAGCACACACACAGAGCACCTAGGAAATAATAGGAAAATTAGGCTGAAAAGTTAAAATTCAAATCATTTATTGCCTATATGTCATATTAAACAAAGATCAACAACTGTTATTAAGATTAGTTTAACCAGTTTATTAAGATTAAGATTATTCTGCTATTAAGATTAATCTCAAGAGTGTCATAAACAGATTACATATCTGCTAATATGATTCCATATTTGCTTTTCAGTTATCTTCTTTATTTGTAATCCTTTGGAAACAGAATAAATTTGGAAAATCTCCCCCAAAAAAACAAACTTTAACTTAGGAGAGAATGTAGATTGAGATGAATAAATAACCTTTCCCAGTTCTACACGTTAGTCAGATGTAACCAGTAACTCAATCCCATCTCTAGCTACCTGCATTCTGGAAACCTTGGAAGGCAGTTAAAGAGATGGGAATACCAGATCACCTGACCTGCCTCTTAAGAAACCTGTATGCAGGTCAGGAAGCAACAGTTAGAACTGGACATGGAACAACAGACTGAATCCAAATTGGGAAACAAATACATCAAGACTGTATATTGTCACCCTGCTTATTTAAATTGCATGCAGAGTACATCATGAGAAATGCTGAGCTGGATGAAGCACAAGCTAGAATCAAGGTTGCTGGGAGAAATATCAACCTCAGATATGCAGATGACACCACCTTTATGGCAGAAAGCAAAGAACTAAAGAGCCTTTTGATGAAAGTAAAAGGAGTGAGTGAAAAAGGTGGCTTAAAACTCAACATTCAGAAAACTAAGATCATGGCATCTGGCCTCATCACTTCATGACAAATAGATGGGGAAACAATGGAAACAGTGAGAGACTTTATTTTGGGGGGCTCCAAAATCACTTCTAAAGGAGATCAGCCCTGGGATTTCTTTGGAAGGAATGATGCTAAGGCTGAAACTCCAGTACTTTGGCCACCTCATGTGAAGAGCTGACTCATTGGAAAAGACTCTGATGCTGGGAGGGATTGGGGGCAGGAGGAGAAGGGGACGACAGAGGATGAGATGGCTGGATGGCATCACTGACTCAATGGACATGAGTCTGAGTGAACTCCGGGAGTTGGTGATGGACAGGGAGGCCTGGCGTGCTGTGATTCATGGGGTCGCAAAGAGTCGGACACGACTGAGCGACTGAACTGAACTGAAAATCACTGCAGATGATGACAGCAGCCATGAAATTAAAAGTCGCTTATTCCTTGGAAGAAAAGCTATGACCAACCTAGACAGCATATTGAAGAGTAGAAACATTACTTTACCAACAAAGGTCCGTCTAGTCAAAGCTATGGTTTTTTCAATAGTCATGTGTGGATGTGAGAGTTGGACTATAAAGAAAGCTGAGCACTGAAGAATTGATGCTTTTGAACTGTGGCATTGAAGAAGACCCTTGAGAGTCCCTTGGACTGCAAGGAGATCCAACCAGTCAATCCTAAAGGAAATCAGTCCTGAATATTCATTGGAAGGACTGATGCTGAAGCTGAAACTCCAATACTTTGGCCACCTGATGTGAAGAACTGACTCATTGGAAAAGACCCTAATGCTGGGAAAGATTGAAGGCGGGAGGAGAAGGGGACGACAGAGGATGAGACGGTTGGATGCTATCACCGACTCAATGTATATGAGTTTGAGTAAACTCCGGGAGTTAGTGATGGACAGGGAGGCCTGGCCTGTTGCAGTCCATGGGGTCACAGTCAGACACGACTGAGTGACTGAAGTGAACTGAACTGAACAATCCCATCTCTAGCTAACTGCATTCTGTAAACCTTGGAAGGCAGTAAATGTCTGAGTGAATGAGATAAATTACTCATTAGAAAACCCCACATAAGAGAATCAGTACCAGGAATTAAAAAGCCCAGGGGTGGAACTCAGAAAATGGGAATTCTGGACCCAGTTCTGAAGACGCCATCTCAAGTTTTACAAAATGAGTAATTCACTTGAGTTCCAGTGTGGATTTCTCCTCTAAACAATTTTGTCCTCCCTCAATGTTTTGATGAGTGTTGGATGAAAGATGGCAGCAGCTGGTAGACTCTCAAGGGTCAGGAATTAATGCCAAATTCCAGAAAACCATGAACTGACTCCTCAAGGCAGTCATGTGGAGGTGCGAATGCAAAATATTGGAGAAAATGTAACCTTTCCCACAATTTATGAAGATTTGCCTTACATTAAAGCTTATCAGTTTAACCACTGAACCAGAGTATTTAATACTTTTTTTTTTTTTTAATTAGGGATGTTAGAGCCAGCTTTCAAGATGAAAACATTTCTGCTCCTCAAATAAAGAGATGAAGTCAGGTAGACGTTAAATAACTTGCTATACCAGTTTTCTATTGCTGCCATAACAAAATACCACAAACAGGGTGGCTTAAAGCAATGTCTCACAATTCTAGAGGCAAGAACTCTGAAATAAAAATGTGCAAAGATGGTGCTTTCTATGATGACTGTAGGTGTAGAGAATTGTTCCTTTCCTCTTTTAGCTTCCAGTGTTTGCCGGCAATTCTTTGCATTCCTTGGCTTGTAGATGCATCACTCCTGTTACATGGCTATTTTCAGTGTGCTTTGCAGCAAATTATGGCCATGACCAATTATATGTAAGCAAAATGTGTTGCTGAATTTCTGGTAAAGTTGCTTAAAAACAAACAACAAAAAAGCTGATTCTGCACAAAAGTGAGTCCTTATTGTTCTTCTACTGTTATGATATCCTTGGAATATGAACATGCTAGCCGAAGCTCAAACGGCAATGAGGAATTGTAAGGTGATTTTGAGGACAGAAGCCATGTGCTCTGGAGAAGCAGATGGCATAAAAGAGCCATATAAGTGAGTTCTGGTTTACCTAAATCCTTTGCTTTTGTGTGAAGTAACAAGCCCTTGTGAATTTAGTTAAGCCCCTGCTACTAGTAGCTGAACAGATTCCTCACTAATTAATTTTCCCATTGAAATGTAGGTTTCGTGAAGGCCAGCTGCAAATTGTCTTTTCCAATATTGTGGTTGTTAATGCCTGGTATAGTGCTTGGTACATTGTACATGATCAGTAAGCATTTTTTAAATAAATGAACAAAACCTTTCAACTATCCAGCATCTGTCTATTCATTGAAAAAATGTGAAGGATGTAAATGTACAAGGCTTTATATTTGATATAAATGTCTGCCATAATTGAAAAACTGGCGGGTAAATAGGCATGCTTCTTTTGCGACTTTATTAATTTTATTGTATTTCTTGATCACAGTTTTGTTCAAAATATGGGTTAAGAATTATAGTGAAATAAATTTTGTCTTAGTGTCAACATTTTACAACCTTGATTAAATTGATGAGCATTTTTAATGCCACCTATGGAGAATGAAATGGCAACCCACTCCAGTGTTTTTGCCTGGAGAATCCCAGGGACGGGGGAGCCTGGTGGGCTGCCATCTCTGGGGTCGCAAAGAGTTGGACACGACTGAAGCGACGCAGCAGCAGCAGCAGCAGCAACAGCAGCAGCAGCAGCAGCATGAATCTGACATTGAGCTAAGAGTTTTAAGCATATATTGGTTACCAATCTCAGTTTATAAGCTTAGCTGAACCAGACATATTGTATTTCTTTATTTTATCTTATTCAATTTAAATGATTTGAGCCTAGCATAGGTAGTTGACTAAATTCTCAGTAAGAATTATAACTGGAATTCCTTTCCACCTCCAGTTTGACCAAGATCTCAGGTTCTGATGCATATCCAAAGGGTTAGGAAGTCTTTCTGCTAAAAGTTCTTTGACCACCCATTTTTCTGTCTCTGTCTCATAGTTCATGATTCCCTAGGTTCAGCAAAGCACAGTTATAAGACTCTTTGAAACAGCACAGGTTCTCAGATCAGGGTGATTTAAAGGTATTGCTATACCTCATTGGGGCCCTTCTTACTAACCTTCTCCTCCCACCCACTGGGAATTTCTCTTCCCATATTTCTCTGGTCTACATAACTGTTTCCTTCCCCAACTTCAGCACAGCAGAAATATTTTCTTTTTCTCTTTTTTTGCAAAAAGTAGGAAGCAACATTACTAACTTTGAACAACTTGTGCTTTCTGCCCTGTAAATATTACAAAGACCTAAAAAGAAAGAGCCTGTGTGAAAGCAGAAAGTGGAATAACACAGAGAAGAAAATAGATATAAATCTTTCAAAATAATTTTATACTACATGAAGATCACTTTGAATTCCCTCATTGACCTAACAAAAAGGGATAGTTTTTCCCACTATGCAGATAAAAAAGTTAAAGCTCATAAATCTAAATGAGAATGTGGTTAGAACGTGATTGATCATGAATTTCAACCCAAGCATCTCTATGTTTAGAAATCCTGTCCTTCTTTCCTCTAGCACAGTAGTTTTCAGGCTGTATTTTATCGAGATCGGGTGTCCCATGGGATTTGTCAGTGGAAACCAAGATTCTCAGGAGAGTTTTAAACAGACATATTCCCTGGTGGATTCCCTCTCTTAGTCAGTATGATTCTGCATTTACCCACTGGAAGATTCAATTCCTAAGCAGGTTGATAAGAAATCCAGGGTCCCCCAGGAGGAGAAGGGTCTGGGGCTCTCAAGGAGGAGCTAGGGGTCTGGAATTCTCAAAGAGGAGGAAAGGACACTTTTCTTTTTTCTACATTCCTTGGTCTTAGTCACATAAAAGGTTTTTTTCTTTAAATCCAGAGCTGATGATTACACAACAAAACAACTCAGCTTAAACTCTATGCTAAGGATCATATAACAACAAAGTATCCTGCTTGAGGACAGTTTTTCCTTCTTGAAAACCTTCTGACTAATCCTGTTATCTTAAAATGTGTATTATGGGAGTGGGTCTGGTAAGATCTTTCTATTATTAGTTCTAATCCTGTCATTTAAAAAAGTAAATTGTGAGAGTGGGTCTAGTGAGATCTTTACAACCTTGAGACATTCCTTTTATTTATTGTAATAATCAATTTAAAAAGTATATAGCTCCCTTGCTAAGACTAGCGAGGGGGGCACTCTCCGTCCCCCTTCTGATATCTGTGTGAGAAGCTTTCTCTGTCCCTTTTTCACTTTAATAAAACTCTGCTACATGAAAGCTCTTGAATGATCAAGCCTGGTCCCTGGTCCTGAAGCTAAATCTTCTTCTTCAGATATCACAAATCCAACACCTTTCACCATAAGATGTCACTGCTTAGCAGTTGTCCATAAAATTAAGTAAAACTACAGGTTCCCATTGCTTAAGGCGTTTCAACCTTTGTAGCATTTTTTTTCCCCATTTGCCTATGCAGTTCTGTCATTTGTGCAAAAATAAAATAGATAGCTCTGAACTCTTCAATAGTCTAGTTCGGCACTGTTTAAGGCATATACAAGTAACTGTTTCTTAATATTAAAATGCCAAAATTCAAAGTTTAATGTACTTTAAAACCTTGAGCTGGTTAACAGTCACCCACATATGAAATGTTCTCTCCCTCATGTTTTATCTGCATAGGCTTATTTTAGTGAGAAAGAGATGTATCTATGGTGCCCATCCCTGGGAATTCAGCATTATCAAATAGGAGCAGGCATACTGTAAAACTCACACTTGTGTCTTTAAGCATATAAATCACAGTTGAAAAGTTGTTGCTACCTGCTACTTGGAATCCAGAATCACAGTAAGAAGAAAGTTCTGTTTCTGTATTTCAGCGTCTTGTGTTTCTCTAGATGTCTATACTTCCAGAAGAGATTGGAACTCTAAATTCATATTCTTCTGTTCCATCCTTGTTATAAAATGATAAAATATGATATTCTTGGAAGATAAAGATGTACTTAAGAATATTTCTATTTATTAGCATTTTAAAATAAATTACATATTTCCCATAGAAAAAATAATCTTCCTAATCTTAGAGGAAAGAGAAACGATTGAGTAAGAAAAATCTTAGATGATACCAAAGTTTCAAATCAGAGAATATCAAAGTGGCATTGAGGAAATAGGTATTATCTTAATTTCCTTACTTCTCAAACTCACTACTATCCCCTGGGCTTAGGAGACATAAAGGCAGCTTTTTTTCTACATATGTGTATATGTGTGTGTGTGTGTGTGTGTGTGTTAGACTTTCACTTGAATAGAGTCTTTGGCTTTATTTATTTTAAAAATTAAATACAAAGGACATAAAATCCAAGCAGACTTCATTTTCTTATATGGTCTGGAAATGATAAAGCCCAAAAAGGCTAATAGGTTCACCAATGACCTATCAACATAACATCAGAGCCTAAATTCAAACTCAGTCTAGCTCCAGATCAATGTCTTTGACCCCTATGCTACTTTGTCTAAGATTACAACACAGCAGTAATTTCCATAGACTGTCAACTGGACTTAGGCAATTTGAATAACCTCTCCCAGTGATATAGCATGTATTCTATATAACAAGAATATGATCTGAAAATAAATGCCTTTGCCTCCTCTTTCCTGGTGGTTGTCATAAAGCTGAATATAGAAAGCATGCAATACATACTTTATTGATTAATTATTTAAAACAACTATTTACTTTTAAAATATTCATCAATTCTCTAGGCCCTGGGGATAACAAGAGGAATTGTAAGCAGACCATTGTTCTCAATGCACTGTGCAAAGGTAGTTGCTAGGGTGAGGAGAAAGGTAAAATGCAGCCTGGACACTTCTACCAACAGTGCATCCAAGAGATTCAAGTCACTAGAGCTGTGTCTTTTCCTAATTTGCCATTTTTCTAATTCTTTCTTATACAGAGCTTGCTGCAAGGGGGCTTAGACTACTAGTTTCTCACCAGCCAGCAAGTAAATCTTTACAGGCCAAGCAAGTCCTCTCCAGCAACCTCACCTTTACATAAAATCTTATCAGACACCACCCTACCAATACTAACACCTCCCTTCCCACACCAAGATTGGTCACCCCATTTCTAAACCCCAAAATTGTCATCATTATTTCTGATTCTTCATCTGCTCATGCCAACTCTCTCACCTGGTATATCTTTGTTTATCTTTTGCTTCTAATAAATTCTAATCACTCATTGCTCAGAATCTAGTTCAACCACTACTCATTCTGAACTCTTTATCCTACTCCATAACTATCCACCATGTCTTCAGTTTCTTTGTTATTATAATTTATTATAGCAATCATTGACCAGAGATTCGTCTCTGTAATCATGTAGCTTCCTCAAGTATGTGGGGTTTCTCTCTTCAGCTAGATAGGAAGTTTATATCATATATTCAGAAAAATAGATTAACTTCTTTGTACATCCAAAAGGTTTTATTAAGCATGTATTCAATTGCATTGTTCCTAGCAATAAAGGTATTAATTTCAGGAACTAACAATGCACGTAAAACTCTAATAGAAAGAAATATTGTACATTTAATGAGAATGTCATAAGTATTTTTATATTCATACAAGACTGAATAAATGAATTAATGAACAGTGATTAATCAATCAGTAGGTCATCCTGAAAAAATTCTTCTATTGCAATCAAATACGGTTATTCTAATCAAAATTCCATAAAAGTGAAATAATAAATGACAAGAGTTGAATACAAGGTAAAGTACACCCGAAACTAAAAAATGGAAATAAATACATTTTTCAATTAGTCACTAGCACATTTCCTTCTTCAATAACAAAGACATATGTTGGAGCTATCTCAAGGGTCCATTGGTTCTCTATTTGCAGTGGAGATCACTCATCCTTGAGTGTCATCATATGTAAATTAGGTCTGTTAAGCATTAAAAAGGTTTTGTTGTAATTAAAAGTACATTCTTGTTTACCAAATGAAATTGGCCTTTTAAATTTTCAATATCCAGTGTGTTCTATCCTGTATCTGATGTGTTAGATTCTGTATCTGATGTGTTCCATCCTGTATCTGTGTTTTCAAATTACCCCCATCCTAGTTACTCTGTTCTCCATATATTTATTCTCCCCTTCAGAGATTAATGTTACAGTCTATAGACAGACCCCACTCCATCTTTAAGAACCCTGCAGCCATAAGGAGTGGAACATTGATAAACTGATATTTTTCTAAGGAAAATCAAGAGAACAAAACTAAGGAACTTAATTTCTTTATTAATCCTTGCTTTTGATTCAGGAAATAGAATCAGTTTAAAAAGGTGGAAAGTATGAAGTTGTATGGCTATTTTAAGAAAGGGAGTCAGTCTGGGCAATCCAGAAGGAAGAGAGTGGAAAGTATGAAGTCATATGGCCATTTTCACATGTTTCATTCACTTTGTTCATCTGTAGTATTTTCATCCTGAATATATTATATTCCTTTAAAAAAAAGGACTATCTTAAAAATCCACAAGTTGCTATCAGATGGGCGAGAAGGCTAATATTGAGTACTCCTTATGCATCAACACTATGTGGGAAGTTTAATCTGTTAGAACACCTTCTATGGAAAGATACTCCCACCTAGCTCAGACTGGATAAAAGAGAAAATTGTTTGGGTCATGAAACTCAATGTCTATGTTCTTGTTTCACTGTGTCACAATATATTTAGGAATCTGTCTTTTTGTATCTCTCACCTTTATTTTTCCCTGTGTTAGATTTTTGTTACAACATGATCTTGGTATGGTAACACGAAGATGTTCTAGACTAACATTTTATTATCTGTGGCAGAGGTCAGCAAATTACAGCCCATGGCTAAATCTCTTCTGATACCTGTTTTTACATAGAGCTTACAGGAACACTGCCAGACTTATTGGTTTATATATTGGTTAAGGCTGCTTTTGCACTACAAAGGCAGAGTGAGTAGTTACAGTAGAGACCAAATGACTCACAAACCTAATTTTAAAAAATACGACTCTTTATAAACACAGTGATCTGACCTATGAGCTATAGCAACACAAAATGGATTTTTTATAATTCAGTTCAGTTCAGTCGCTCAGTTGTGTCTGACTCTTTGCGACCCCATGAATCGCAGCATGCCAGGCCTCCCTGTCCATCACCAACTCCTGGAGTTCACTCAGACTCACGTCCATTGAGTCAGTGATGCCATCCAGCCATCTCATCCTCGGTCATCCCCTTCTCCTCCTGCCCCCAATCCCTCCCAGCATCAGAGTCTTTTCCAATGAGTCAACTCTTCGCATGAGGTGGCCAAAGTACTGGAGTTTCAGCTTTAGCATCATTCCTTAGAGAGAAATCCCAGGGCTGATCTCCTTCAGAATAAACTGGTTGGATCTCCTTGCAGTCCAAGGGACTCTCAAGAGTCTTCACCAACACCACCGTTCAAAAGCATCAATTCTTTGGCACTCAGTCTTCTTCAGTAGCTCCCCACAAATGTTTTGGATTATGTCTCATTTGTGTTATATGTCAATTTCTGTATCACAGCTCAGTTCAGTTCAGTTCAGTCGCTCAGTCACGTCCAACTCTTTGCAACCCCATGAATTGTGCATGCCAGGCCTCCCTGTCCATCACCAACTCCTGGAGTTCACTCAGACTCACATCCATTGAGTCAGTGATGCCATCCAGCCATCTCATCCTCGGTCGTCCCCTTCTCCTCCTACCCCAATCCCTCCCAGCATCAGAGTCTTTTCCAATGAGTCAACTCTTCGCATGAGGTGGCCAAAGTACTGGAGTTTCAGCTTCAGCATCAGTCCTTCCAGTGAACACCCAGGACTGATCTCCTTCAGAATAGACTGGTTGGATCTCCTTGCAGTCCAATGAACTCTCAAGAGTCTTCTCCAACATCACAGTTCAAAAGCATCAATTCTTCGGTGCTCAGCTTTCTTCACAGTCCAACTCTCACATCCATACATGACTAGTGGAAAAACCATAGCTTTGACTAGATGGACCTTTGTTGGCAAAGTAATGTCTCTGTTTTTGAATATGCTATCTAGGTTGGTCATAACTCTTCTTCCAAGGAGTAAACGTCTTTTAATTTCACGGCTGCAATCACCATCTACAGTGATTTTGGAGCCCAAAAAAATGAAGTCTGACACTGTTTCCACTATTTCTCTGTATCACAAGCACTGACCAAAGGTTTGGGCTTCCATAATAAGCCAATCTAGATTCACGCACCTGTGGATAAGGCTGGGATAGAGCCAGCCTCATCTGAATCACATAAATTGATGGTGAGAAAGAGGTTACTCCCAAAAGACATGCATGAAGAAAGAGTGGCATCTGGGTATATTAGTTTACTAAGGCTGCAATAGCAAAGTCCCACACGCTGCCTCAGGCAACAGAAATTCATTGTAGTTTTGATCCCAAAATCAAGCAGTCAGCAGAGTTGGTCCCTCCTTAGAACTGTTATGTAAAGATCTGTTCCAGATCTCTCTCCTTAGTTTGTAGATGGCCATCTTCTCCCTGTATCTCTTGCATGACATTCTTGTGGACCAAATTTCCCTCTTTTTAAAGAGAAATTTCTTTTTAAATTTAATTTTTCTTTTGCTTTGGAATATAGTTGATTTGCAATATTGAGTTAGTTTCAGATGTACAACAAAATGATTCACTTATATATATACATATATCCACTCTTTTTCAGATTCTTTTTCCATATATTATTACAGAATATTGGGTAGAGTTCTCTGGGCTATAGAGTTCTCTGGTAGAGTTCTGTACTCTATTGGGTAGAATTCTCTGGGTCCTTGTTGGTTACTTATTTTATATATAGAATTGTATATATGTTCATCTCAAACTCCTAATTTATCCTTACCCCTACAGTTCCCTCTGGTAACCGTAACTTTGTTTTTGAAGTCTGTGAGTATGTTTCTGCTTGGTAAATGATTTCATTTGTATCTTTTTTTATATTCCACATATATTTGATATCATATGATATTTGTTTTTCTCTGACTTACTTCACTTGGTATGACAATCTCTAGGTCCATCTCTCCATGTTGCTGCAAAAGGCATTATTTAATTCTATTTTTATGGTGAAAATCAAAGAGGAAATCAAAAAATACATAGAGACAAATAATGAAAACGTGACAAATTTCTCTTTTTTATGAAGACACCAGACATATTATATTAGAGTCTACTCTAATGAACTCATCTTGCATAATTGCATCTGCAACCACTCTATTTTCAAATAATTCTAACATAAGATTAGGATTTTAGCTTAGTAGTAGTGTGTCCATAAACTTTATAGGGACACAAAAATCACCTCAT
The DNA here is from genome assembly GCA_006410635.1 of Cephalophus harveyi. NCBI lineage: Eukaryota > Metazoa > Chordata > Mammalia > Artiodactyla > Bovidae > Cephalophus > Cephalophus harveyi. The sequence goes on from SJYT01011334.1 coordinate 131,615, forward strand.
AATACTAGGCCAGCAAAGATTAAATTATCCCTACAACTCTGTTCTCTCTTTCCAGCTTGCCCAACTTCCCTACATATTTTGGGTCCAGTATTATGGCTTCATATTAGAGAATGAAAAAGTCATTAAAATGTACCTGAGAACTCAAATTAAGTGTGGAATCTTTAGAAAATCTTCCATAGTGGCTCAGTGGGAAAAGAATCCACCTGCCAATTCAAGAAACACCAGAGACTGGGCTTCAATCCCTGGGTCAGGAAGATCCCCAGGAGGAGGAAATGGCAACCTATTGCTGTATTCTTGCCTGGAAAATTCCATGGACAGAGGAGGCTGGTCCATGTGGTCATCTAGAGTCAGACACTATTGAGCATGAGCACTACTACTACTAACACTTTAGAAAATTACAAGGCTTTGGATTAGTATTTAAAATATTATTTAAAATGATAATGACTCTCTTTCAATAATATTTAGGTTCCAGACATTATACTATTAGGTCACCATACATTATTTCAGTTCATGCTTGCAATAAACACATGATTGATATTACTGTTTTTACTTATGGCTGAAGAAAGAAACCCCAGAGAATTTAGGGATATAAGACTTGGGGAATTTGTAATTCTTCCAAATGATACAGCAATTAAGAGGGTAGAGTAAGAATTAAAAGTCAAATCTATATGAGTCCAGAGCTCAAATTCTTGGCACTCTTCTGCAATACTGCAAACAAATAAGATATGAACACAAAATGCTCCAAACTTGGGGAAAGAAAACAGTATCCTGGAAGCAGAAGGAGTTACAAAAAAGACCAGAGACTTTGTAGTTGGACTTCTTGTTTCTAATGATTGGCTAGTTTTAAGACTTAAGACAGCAAACCTAACTAAACCTCAATTGCATATTCTGTAAAATAGAAGATTATGAAACCTATCTCATGAGATGGTCATGAAGATTAACTGAGATAAAACATAAAGAGTGTTTTGAACAGTTTCTGGCACATTAATGCTAGATATAGTTGTGGTCAAGATAATAACAAGTATTGTGATTTTCAATACCATTAATATTCTTTCCTCAACTGTATGATAAATAAATTAATAAATTTATATATAATTAATAAATGCACATATGATTTGTTTATTAATAAATAATAAATTTTAAAATGTTATTTCCATTAAGATGTTTATGCCCCTCCCTTCATATGATTTCAGGTCAGTTCAGTCCCAGTCATGTCCAACTCTTTGCAACCTCATGGACTGCAGTGTGCCAGGCCTCCCTGTCCGTTACCAAATCCCAGAGTTTACTCAAACTCATGTCCACTGAGTCAATGATGCCATCCAACCATCTCATCCTCTGTCATCCGCTTCTCCTCCTGCCTTCAATCTTTCCCAGCATCAAGGTCTTTTCCAATGAGTCAGCTCTTCACATCAGGTGGCCAAAGTATTGGAGTTTCTGCTTCAGCACCAATCCTTCCAATGAGTATTCAGGACTGATTTCCTTTAGGATGGATTGGTTGGATCTCCTTGCAGGCCAAGGGACTCTCAGGAGTCTTCTCCAACAACACAGTTCAAAAGTATCAATTCTTCAGTGCGTAGCTTTATCAATTCTTCGGCCGCTCCAGAGCCTACCATCTTACTGGGGTTTCACTGAGCTTGATGTGGGATGTTTCCTCATGGCCAATATGATTTCAAACCCTTTCCAAAAATAAACATATAAATTTATTCAATTTTTAAAAATAAAAAATATTTGGTCAAAATGATATCACCTCTTTAATTCTTCAAACAAGAACAATGAAATATTAATCATTTATAAAACTTCCTGATGTTAATGACACAAATAGCAAGCTAGAATACACCTGACTTCTTGCAGAATGAATGAAAAAAGTCACTTTTCACAGTTTCATATTGACCAAGCTTCATATCATGGAATATAGCAAAAATAAATACTGTTTTTCTTTAACATATAGCCAAATATTTTTTTTATTCCTTATCTTTAGGATCCTTTAAAAATTGCAGTCTAAAATGTGGTAAAATGATAAGGACAAAAAAAAGTTGGTAGTGGTATTTCCATAATGGGTTATTTGAAACTGCCAAGGACAGAAATGGTACGAACCTAACAGAAGCAGAAGATATTAAGAAGAGGTGGCAAGAATACACAGAAGAACTGTACAAAAAGGATCTTCATGACCCAGAAAATCACCATGGTGTGATCACTCATCTAGATCCAGATATCCTGGAATGTGAAGTCAAGTGGGCCTTAGGAAGCATCACCATGAACAAAGTTAGTGGAGGTGATGGAATTCCAGTTGAGCTGTTTCAAATCCTAAAAGATGTTGCAGTGAAAATGTTGCACTCAATATGCCAGCAAATTTGGAAAACTCAGCAGTGGCCACAGGACTGGAAAAGGTCAGTTTTCATTCCAATCCCAAAGAAAGGCAACGCCAAAGAATGCTCAAACTACCGCACGATTGCACTCATCTCACACACTAGCAAAGTAATGCTCAAAATTCTCCAAGCCAGGCTTCAATAATATGCGAACCATGAACTTCCAGATGTTCAAGCTGGTTTTAGAAAAGGCAGAGGAACCAGAGATCAAATTGCCAACATCCATTGGATCATGGAAAAAGCAAGAGAGTTCCAGAAAAAACATCTATTTCTGCTTTATTGACTATGCCAAAGCCTTTGACTGTGTGGATCTCAATAAACTGTGGAAAATTCTAAAAGAGATGGGAATACCAGACTGCCTGACCTGCCTCTTGAGAGAGCTGTATGCAGGTCAGGAAGCAACAGTTAGAACTAGACATGGAACAACAGACTGGTTCCAAATAGGAAAAGGAGTACATCAAGGCTGTATATTGTCACCTTGCTTATTTAAAGTGAAAGTGAAGTCGCTCAGTAGTGCCCGACTCTTTGCGACCCCATGGATAGTAGCCTGCACCAAGCTCCTCCGTCCATGGGGTTTTCAAGGCAAGAGTACTGGATTGGGTTGCCATTTCTTTCTCCAGGGAATCTTCCCAACCCAGGGATCGAACCCAGGTTTCTCACATTGTAGACAGACGCTTTACCATCTGAGCCACCAAGGAAGGGTTTCAACTTATATGCAAAGTACATAATGAGAAACAGTGGGCTGGATGAAGCACAAGCTGGAATCAAGAGTACTGGGAGAAATATCAGTAACCTCAGATATCCACTGGAGAAGGCAATGGCAACCCACTCCAGTACTCTTGTCTGGAAAATCCCATGGATGGAGGAGCCTGGTAGGCTGGAGTCCATGGGGTCGCAAAGAGTCAGACAAGACTGACAGACTTCACTTTCACTTTTCACTTTCATGCATTGGAGAAGGAAATGGCAATCCACTCCAGTGTTCTTGCCTGGAGAAGCCCAGGGACAGCAGAGCCTGGTGGGCTGCTGTCTATCGGGTCGCACACAGTCAGACAAGACTGAAGCGACTTAGAAGCAGCAGCAGCAGCAGACATGTGGATGACACCACCCTTTTAGCAGAAGGTGAAGAAGAACTAAAGAGCCGATTGATGAAAGTGAAAGAGGAGAGTGAAAAAGTTGGCTTAAAGCTGAACATCTAGAAACAAAGATCATGGCATCCGGTCCTATCACTTCATGGCAAATAAATGAGGAAACAGTGGAAATAGTGGCAGACTAATTTTGGGGGCTCCAAAATCACTGCAGATGGTGATTGCAGCCATGATATTAAAAGACGCTTGCTCCTTGGAAGAAAAGTTATGACCAACCTAGACAGCGTATTAAAAAGCAGAGACATTACTTTGCCAACAAAGTCCATCTAGTCAAGGCTATAGTTTTTCCAGTGGTCATGTATGGATGTGAGAGTTGCACTATAAAGAAAGCTGAGCACAGAAGAATTGATGCTTTTGAACTGTGGTGTTGGAGAAGACTCTTGAGAGTCCCTTGGACTACAAGGAGATCCAACCAGTCAATCCTAAAGGAAATCAGTCTTGAATATTCATTGGAAGGACTGGTGCTGAAGCAGAAACTCCAATACTTTGGCAACCTAATGTGAAGAGCTGACTCATTGGGAAAGTCCCTGATGCTGGGAAAGATTGAAGGCAGGAGGAGAAGCGGATGACAGAGGATGAGATGGTTGGATGGCATCATTGACTCAGTGGACATGAGTTTGAGGAAACTCTGGGATTTGGTGACGGACAGGGAGGCCTGGCACACTGCAGTCCATGAGGTTGCAAAGAGTCGGACATGACTGAGGGACTGAACTCAAACTGCCAAGAGCCAAGGGGTAAATAAGCTACTGTGTTATATACTGAGATGCATATAAAAGATTTCTTAATCCACTGTGCATAGATTTTGATATTATCTAGTCTTAGACTTTCTTATAAGAAAAATACTGTGACTTTCTTCTGTTTAAGGTTCTCAAAGATGACTAGACTGTCTTGTGTATCTTACTCCACTCAGCAACTGGGTCCTGATAAGAATTTATTTAAAAGAACAAGAGTTCTGTGTCTGAATAGAACAAAAAGTGTCCCATCATTTTAAGTGGAGGAAAAAGGCACAGGAATTTATATGGGCAATTGGGTGCGCTTTTTCTCAAGTGATAACTTGGATTATTAAGAGAAGATCAAGAGAAAGATATACTATTGACCAATTTGTGCCAGTGATAAAATGAAATTGACATTCCCTTGAACGCATTATTTTATCCAACAAATTCCAAACAAAACCCAGTGGACTGCTAGCTTTGACTCAGAAGAAACCCTTGCACAAAACAATTTTTTAATTTTAGTGTCCCTGTGAGCAGATGGTTTATCCCTATAATCTCTCCTCAACCCCAGAATCTTTTTTCTAATTTGATTGTATATGCACATTTACCTATTTTTATTATTCGAGACAGTATGTTAATTCTGGATGAAATATTATAATCTACTATGTAGAATGTAAAAGATGAAAAAAATGTCTATAGTTATCAAAGCATTACTGATATCTACTGGGAATGTAAGACCTGTGAAGACTTTCACATCTACAATTTATGAACTATATATACGTTTACAGACTTCATTGATGAAAATCCTGATTAATTGGAAACTTTGTTATAACATTTCACTTACAGTAATAGATAATGCTGATTTTGACAAGCCCCTAGTTCATTCTTCTTAAAATATGATTTTAAGACAACATTTGTGTTCCTGACTCCCTAATGAACTTATTAGGTAAGTTCAGACACAAACCTTCAAATTTACTGCTATGTAATTCATTCCTTCCCTTCCCCTATCCTTGGCTCCTGCACTATTAATTCTGACTTTGTGAATGTATGGAGGAAAAAAACTCAGAATTGGAAGTCCAGAAGACTGGTTTCTAGTTCCATTTCCACTGAACCCATTTTCTACTTTCATTTGCTTTTTCTCTGTATTAATACTTTTCAAACTGATTTTACAAAATGTCATGGCCCCACCCAAGTTTACATTCCAGGACCTGGGCATATGGAAGAGTATAAAAGGAGTGAAAGGAAGGGACCAGCAGCTTTGGTTATCAATTGGAATACATAGCAAAGAACCACTTCCCGGTGAGAAAAACTTATCCTTAGTCATCCATAGACTTGCGTTGAATGATCCCTCTGCTCACTTCCTACCCCAAAGTTCTATGAAAATGTCTATATATCAAAACCAAAGAAGCTGATAAATTTTTTGAGTTAAGTTTTCTTTTAAATACAGAATGTTAAATAGTTTCAAAATGCAATTTGCATTTTTATTTTTGGAATGGTATCAAAGGAGACTGGAGGAAGAGAATAGTTCCTAGGATCATAGAATGTGTAGTCTTAATCAGCACTCAATTGGTGGTTAACTGTCTCCAAGATTAAAGCCCTCTTTAAATTGGGATATTTTTGTGTTATTTCAGACTTTTTGGCATGGTTATATTTGCTTTTATGACATTTATAAATAAGCAGTTTTATTCATTGCCCCCTAAAATAACTGTACCCCATAGTAAACAAATAACTTTTTCCTTCTAACCTGTTTTGCATAAGTATTATAGTTCTATAAGCATTCTTGATCCAAATTATTGCTACATCACTGCTATCCACATTTAGTTCAGTTCAGTTCAGTCGCTCAGTCGTGTCCGACTCTTTGCGACCCCATGAATCTCAGCACGCCAGGCCTCCCTGTCCATCACCAACTCCCAGAGTTTACCCAAACTCATGTCCATCGAGTCAGTGATGCCACCCAGCCATCTCATCCTCTGTCGTCCCCTTCTCCTTCTGCCCCAAATCCCTCCCAGCATCAGGGTCAATGCTACTGCTAAATCACTTCAGTCGTGTCCGACTCTGTGCGACCCCACAGACGGCAGCCCACCAGGCTCCCTCGTCCCTGGGATTCTCCAGGCAAGAACACTGGAGTGGGACAATAGACAGTGGTAAAATTCTGGTTTCCATCCAACAGAAACGTAGTAGCATGATCATATTTCAAATCTGATCTGTAAGTTTACAGGATACAAAAGTATACAAGGAGATGTGCTCTCAGAACTCTCTTTAAAAGAAGCTGCTTCAAGGAGCACGGTTGAATCACAGCTTTCAGCTACAGCCCATTTGTATTTCCTGGGGATAACACTGGTGAATGATAAAGGGAGAGGAATAAAAGGAGCAGGCAGAGCCTTCAGACTATGATACAGGTATGACACTCAGGAAAGGAGATGAGAAGGATGATTGACCAGGAAGCGTCTCGGTGAATGTATAGAACTTTATACTTCATTCAGTATGAAGCCACACTTCTCCTGGGCTGCTCCCAGCCAATGACTGAGCATAAGAAGACCACCGGTCCCAGCCCACTTACTCCTGAAGTGAAAACATTGGCAACATTCCTGGCGCAGGAACTCCACAACACTGTACACAAACAACAAAAGTAGACAGTCCATCCCAGTGTCTTTCCTCAATGAGAACATGGAGAGGAAAGATTAATGTTCATTTATTTGTTCACTAATTCATCCATTCATTTAATCAATAAATATTTATTGGAGCACTTCTATAGGCCAGGCACCAAGATTGAATACTATATTAGAATAACACCATTTCAGCCACTGTCTAAATCTTAGATATGTTAGTTCCTGAGTCTCTTGTGATTTTGTAAATGCCTAGGTACTGTCCCCAGAGAAATGTCACATGCATATGTGCATGTAAGGAAATTCTGCATAATATGACAGGTTTTGTGAACATAATTGAGTTCCTTTCATGAACAGCTTGAGTTCCTGCCTTTTTCCTAAATTCATTAGCTCACATGATAGTCCTGTTATAGTAACTAGATTTCCACCACGTTCTTCCACACCAAAGTTTCTGCGTTTGATTACTTTTCTACAAACTAGTTTTTCTCCGTTTGTTTTTATTTCTTTTCTTAAGGATTAGAGTCCAGTCTCTGAAATAGAGGTTGCCTTCTCCTGAATTGCAACATTGTTTTCTGAGATTTCTTTCATGACTGACAAATATTATATCTGACCTGCATAATTCCAGTAACTTGCTAACTCATGCCCTTGTCCCCAGTACCTCCCTATTCCACTCAGTCACATTCTGATGTCAGATGTACACCTTTGAAGCACGGATTTGGTCATGTCCTTCCTTGACTCCAACAGGAAAATACACAATGCTTTACACACAAAAGATTTATTTCAAATTCTATTCCCATACTATTCCTCTACATTAAATCCATGCCCAGAGAAACTCCAATCTTTGCTTGTCATTGGAAACAAGGTTCATTGTCTTATCTCAATGCTTTTTCTCACCTAAATGTCCTTCTGTAACATTTTATGCTAATCTCTGCCCATATGTCAAAGCCTAAATCAAATATCTAGTTCTTTATAACATACATGGAAGAGAAATCATTATTAGGATGAAAATCACATTGGTCATGTGGGAATGGAAAGCACAGAATTAATGTAAAAATTATTTTAAAAGTGGAAGTTACCCATAATTAGTTCCTTATTTTGAACATGAAGATTAATTTTAAATACCAGCCTCTTAAGGCTGTTGTGGCCATCTTTAGACAGTGTATTAAAAAACAGAGACATTACTTTGCCAAAGCTGTGGCTTAGTCAAAGCTTCGACATTACTTAGTCAAAGCTGTGGCTTTTCCAGTAGTTGTGTATGGATGTGAGAGTTGGACTATAAAGAAGGTTAAGCACCGAAGAATTGATGTTTCCAAACTGTGGTGCTGAAGACTCTTGAGTTCCTTGGATAGCCAAGATATGAAACCACTCAATCCTGAAGGAAATCAACCCTGTATATTCATTGGAAGGACTGGTGGTGAAGCTCCAATACTTTGGCCACCTGATGTGAAGAGCTGACTCATTAGAAAAGACCCTGATGCTGGGAAAGATTGAGGGCAAGAGGAGAAGGGGGTGACAGAGGATGAGATGGTTAGATGGCATCATTGACTCAATGGACATGAGTTTGAGCAAGCTCCTGGAGCTAGTGAAGTACAGGGAAGCCTAGCATGCTGCAGTCCATAGGGTTACAAAGAGTTGGACACAACTTAGTACCTAAACAACAACAAAAATAAACCACCATTATTTAGGACCTGCACTGAATCCAGCTCAGTGTACAAATCCAAAACAAGATGATTATAAAACTATTCAAGATCTCACAGCTTTTAGAGTAAAGTTAACATTTGAATGTAGGTTTGTCTAATAGCTTATAACATGGCCTTTATCATGAGTAAATGACTTGGAAGTTTGTAGCTTAAGAGGATTATTTGCTTTTTGAATGAAAGAAAATGTAAGAATTTCATCTTTGAAATGTTAATTTCGAATATTTAAATAATGTCTAAAAGGAGACATCCACCAGTTAATTGCAAATGTGGTGATAGAACTCAGGAAAGAAATTATTAATATAAATATTGATTTAAGAGTCATTTATATGATGGCGAGAGACAAAGTCCTATGAGTAAGTTCAGTTCAGTTCAGTCACTCAGTCGTGTCCGACTCTTTGCAACCCCATGAATCGCAGCACGCCAGGCCTCCCTGTTCGTTACCATCTCTCGGAGTTCACTCAGACTCATGTCCATCGAGTCCGTGATGCCATCCAGCCATCTCATCCTCTGTCGTCCCCTTCTCCTCCTGCCCCCAACCCCTCCCAGCATCAGAGTCTTTTCCAATGAGTCAACTCTTCACATGAGATGGCCAAAGTACTGGAGTTTCAGCTTTAGCATCATTCCTTCCAAAGAAATCCCAGGGTTGATCTCCTTCAGAATGGACTGGTTGGATCTCCCTACAGTCCAAGGGGCTCTTAAGAGTCTTCTCCAACACCACACTTCAAAAGCATCAATTCTTCGGCGCTCAGCCTTCTTCACAGTCCAACTCTCACATCCATACATGACCACAGGGAAAACCATAGCCTTGACTAGACGGACCTTAGTTGGCAAAGTAATGTCTCTGCTTTTGAAAATGCTATCTAGGTTGGACATAACTTTTCTTCCAAGAAGTAAGCGTCTTCTAATTTCATGGCTGCAGTCACCATCTGCAGTGATTCTGGAGCCCCCAAAAGTAAAGTCTGGCACTGTTTCCACTGTTTCCCCATCTATTTCCCATGAAGTGATGGGACCA
>SJYT01011339.1:6361-68352 GCA_006410635.1 Cephalophus harveyi
TCATCTGCATCTCTGAGGTTATTGATATTTCTCCCGGCAATCTTGATTCCAGCTTGTGTTTCTTCCAGTCCAGCATTTCTCATGATGTACTCTGCATATAAGTTAAATAGGCAGGGTGACAATATACAGCTTTGACATACTCCTTTTCCTATTTGGAACCAGTCTGTTGTTCCGTGTCCATTTCTAACTGTTACTTCCTGACCTGCATACAGATTTCTCAAGAGGCCTGTCAGGTGGTCTGTTATTCCCATCTCTTGAAGAATTTTCCACAGTTTTGGATTTTTACTACTGCGCCACCTGGGAAGCCACTATGAAATCAGTGGACCTTAATCTCTTCCCTCACCCACCACCAACCTCAGTTGTGCTTAGGGTTCCTATGGTGGATACCAGCTCCCAGACTAGTGCCATTAGATAATTTAATGACTGTGAATCACACCAAAGATTTTTTTCCCCACATCTGTGGGTGCAGTATTCAGGGCCTGGTGCTGTCAGTTAAAATTTTAACTCCCAAACCACACCCCTCTTCCTGCCTGCCCAATTCACATACTGACTTGTGATTGGGAGTCTGCATGTAACATGACAAATTTTCTCTGTGAATGTATTTGCTGAAGTTTTCGTTTAAATTTTCAAAGATAAGCAATCCCAACAGAACTCTGACTGCTAATTAAAGTAGAACATATGCCAATGAATACATTTATCTTGATATGTAACTATAATAAGCAGCATTTTTCTCTAATGAGAATAATCATTGTCCCTGGTATTTGAAGGAGAAAACTTCAGAGAGTCTCCCTATTACAAGTCACTCCAAAACAACATAATAATAAAATATTGCTTTGTACTGTATAAAATATGTCAACATTAACAGTCTTTTTTTCTCTCATTCTTCCTATGCATTTATTAAAACTGTTAAAATGGTTGTGAATTTTCTTATTACATAAATCTGATTAATAATTAGATTTACCATAAATGCCTTCAATAGTAATTATGGAATGCTGGCCATGATAAAATTACAGTGAGGGTTAATAAGTTTTGATGTTGAATAATCATATCTTAGTATCAACAGAAAGTGTTAAAAGCATATCTTAATTTCTCTCACAGTAGATAGTAGAATCACTTACAACTAAGGTTTGCTATGCGAGTTTAATTTGACATGGACTGAGTGCTTAATACCCTGATGCTGGGAAAGATTGATGCAAAAGGAGAAAAGGGTGGCAGAGGATGAGATGATTAGATAGCATCAATGAACATGAATTTGAGCAAACTCTAGGAGATCGTGAAAGACAGGGAAGCCTGGCATGCTGCAGTCCATGGGTTCACAAAGAGTCAGACATGACAACAACTGAACAACAACACGTTATATATAAGTATCAGTGCCTACTATCATACTATACATTGTAGAAGATAAAATATTCAGCACAACTTTATGTTATGATACAAAAGCAAAAAAAGTGTAATGTGATGTTAACTGTATTCATTCAGGAGTTGTATATTTGATAATAGTAGGGGAGAATATTTACAACTCCCTGTGGGTATTCACTGAAGCTGGCCATCTAAACATTCTATCTGGGAAGACGCTATTTAGGGCTTTAGAGCTGACATTTCAGAACAAGCTATCCTCTGACATCTCTTGTGGTGGGCATAAAACTGGTCATAAAACACAATGCGATCACATCATGCTATGTAGAAGAAAATAACATGCCCCACTGTTTACCACATTGGAGTATTTATTGCAATTTGCCCTTTCTTCTAAAACCAAGGTCAGCATTTTCAGTAATCAGGATGGATGTTACTTTGATTTTTTTTTTCTTCTTTTCTGTTGAGAGGTGTAAGTTGTACCTTTTATATTGATATTAGTTATATAGCTTTTGCTTCCTGTACAAGAATTCAAGCTGGAAGAGTTTATTTTATGCACTGGCTTGTTTATTTGATGTGCATTGCAAATTATTCTGTCACCATATTATCTACTAAATCATATTGCTTGATGTTCACAGGGCACTTGTTACTCAAGATTGCAAACATATAATTCATGGGAAGTCAGGGAATCTCTATGAAATAGTACACTCAATGTTTATGAATAATGAAATTTCAAAAAATATATATTTGATATCTTTGAATTTCACTCCTGAGAGAATAAAAGTCAAATGAGATTTTTTCAGGTCATTTTGAACAGATATAGTTTCATTTTATCAAAGCTAGATCTATATATCAAGTTGGAGTGCACAGTGAATTTAGAAGAGATTCTTTTGTTCATGTTCCCTGTATCTTCTGGAAGATGCTTGCTTTTCTACATAATTTAAAATATCTCAAACATCTGAATTCTTAGAAATTGCATACAGAATCTGGGGCTAATTGAAAGAGCTCAGAAATGGGAACTTAAAATACATTTTACCCTATATACTAATGTATAACAATCTAAATTGGTGGAACCACAGAAAGTTATTTCTTAAAAAATAGTTTATCAGTTTCCTGAATCATGTCAAGAATAGTTAGAAACTGGAAAACAAAGTAAGTCTTTTTTCTCAAATAATCATATTTAATGGTTAATTTAGAGCTTGAGATAACATGACATATTGCCCAATAGCATAAGTGCAATTGCCACATCATCTGGATGATAATTCTAATTCACCACTGCAGAGTATTTACCTTCTCTATATATTAAATCCTTATGTCTAAAGTAAGAATAATAAGAAAACCCAATGGATGTGCTGTTGTCAGGGTTAGGTGTGTTAATACAGGTAAACTGCATGGAAAACTGATACTATGAAATAAGAACTCAATATCATTCAAAAGTTATTATGAAAGATAAAGTAGGATAAATATGTGCAAAAATATAATATTTTTTTATTCCATTTTCCCCATAGATCTATTAAAATACTTAAAATACATCAATGGAAAAAAAGACATAAATAGGTAATTCAAAAAGGGGACATATATTCTTTAGGGCCAAGGTAAATTTCATTATTAAACAAAGAAATACATGTGGTAAGTTGCTTCAGTCATGTCCTACTTTTTGTGACCCCATGTACTGTAGCCCACCAGATTCCTCTGTCCAAGGGATTTTCCAGACAAGAATACTGGAATGGGTTGCCATGCCCTTCTCCAGGAGATCTTCCTGACCCAGGGATTGAACCTATGACTCTTACTTCTCCTGCACTGGCAGGTGGGGTCTTTGCCACTAGCACCACCTGGGAAACCCCAAGAAATACATATTGAAAAATTAAAAATAATTTTTATTTTAAAAAATATCATGATGGTGGTAGTTTAGTCACTAAGTCATGTGCGACTCTTGTGAGCCCATAGACTGTAGCCCTCCAGGCTCCTCTGTCCATGGGATTTCCCAGGCAAGAATATTAGAGTGGTTGCCATTTCCTTCTCCATTAAAGCAGCAAAAATATGGAAAACCACAAGAATGTACTATACAAGAAGTTTGCACTTTTAAATTTAATGTTCTTGTGTAATGCTAGTAGGGGTATAAATTTTGTATAATCATTTTAGAAATCAATTTATCAATTTTATAATGAAAGGCAAAGATTTTTATTATTTGACCTAAAAATAATATTTTGTAATTTTTCTTTAGTAAAACAAAACAAAACTATAGTTTAGGCAAAATGATAGTACAATATTGCTTGTAACTGTAAATTTTTGAAATCATATAAAAGTACAAAAGCATTTGCCAGTATGTTAGTTTAATTTCAATTATCAAAACATGTTTAGTGAAAAATAAAATGAATTCTGCTTATATGATGANAAAATGATGATATTAATAGAATATCTTCTAGTTAGTTTGCTGCAGGAACCACTGGTTGATCAAGAAAGATGAAATTTTACTAGTCAAATTTTCAGTTCAGTTCAGTTCAGTCGCTCAGTCGTGTCCGACTCTTTGCGACCCCGTGGACTGTAACCTACTAGGCTTCTCTGTCCATGGGATTCTCCAGGCAAGAATACTGGAGTGGATTGCCATTTCCTTCTCCAGGGGATCTTCCCGACCCAGGGATCGAACCCAGGTCTCCCACATTGGAGGCAGACACTTTAACCTCTGAGCCACCAGGGAAGCCCTATTCATTTCTTAATGATCCCAATTAATTTTATGTAAATATCTTAATGTTAAGATTTATTTATTCAGTTATTTATTTTCAATTCCTTTTATTGATCAGGAAGTTGAAGTTCAGAATGGTAAAATGGGTGACTTCAGGTAAATCAGCTCATAAATGGTAAAACTGGAACCCAGGGGTATTCTAAAATAAAATGTATGTGTCTCGCTTTTTACTATGTGAGGCACCACTCATCTCTTATTTGCAGGAAATAAAGGGAACAAGAATGGGTAATAATATCATGCCAGTTTTGTTACTTATTGAAGAGGCATTTATTGAGCTTAATTTGTGTCAGATTATGTGATAAATACTGACATTGAAAAGTGAGTAAATCCTAATCTCTAAATCAATGAATCTTGAAGTTATCAGAGTGACATATAAACAAATATAGAAAATGTCACCTTGGAAATAATGTGCCAAAAATGTGGAGGAAAAGTCCTCTCGAAAATGATTGCCAAGTGCAATAAAAATACAGTGGAGACACAAGAGTATCTACCTGGAGAATCTTGGAATGCTTCCTAGATTATAGGTGATTTAAGATGTGTATAAGAGACAGATATTATTGTTGAGCATATACGATTTATAAGATTTTAAAAAGCCAACTTTAAAAAGAAAACATTTCATAAAAATGTAAATTAGATTAAATAATCAGTCATAATTCTTTAAATTACCAAAAAAAACTTTTGAAATAAAACTAACTCAATTCTAAAGAAAATATTCAAATCTCATTTTTAATCCATATATTTCTAATAATAAAAGATAATATCAGAATATCATGTCATTGATTAGAAAACACTTTGTATTCATTTCTTCAGTTCAGTTCAGTTCAGTTCAGTCACTCAGTCGTGTCCGACTCTTTGCGACCCCGTGGACTGTAACCTACTAGGCTTCTCCGTCCGTGGGATTCTCCAGGCAAGAATACTGGAGTGGATTGCCATTTCCTTCTCCAGGGGATCTTCCCGACCCAGGGATCGAACCCAGGTCTCCCACATTGGAGGCAGACACTTTAACCTCTGAGCCACCAGGGAAGCCCTATTCATTTCTTAATGATCCCAATTAATTTTATGTAAATATCTTAATGTTAAGATTTATTTATTCAGTTATTTATTTTCAATTCCTTTTATTGATCAGGAAGTTGAAGTTCAGAATGGTAAAATGGGTGACTTCAGGTAAATCAGCTCATAAATGGTAAAACTGGAACCCAGGGGTATTCTAAAATAAAATGTATGTGTCTCGCTTTTTACTATGTGAGGCACCACTCATCTCTTATTTGCAGGAAATAAAGGGAACAAGAATGGGTAATAATATCATGCCAGTTTTGTTACTTATTGAAGAGGCATTTATTGAGCTTAATTTGTGTCAGATTATGTGATAAATACTGACATTGAAAAGTGAGTAAATCCTAATCTCTAAATCAATGAATCTTGAAGTTATCAGAGTGACACATAAACAAATATAGAAAATGTCACCTTGGAAATAATGTGCCAAAAATGTGGAGGAAAAGTCCTCTCGAAAATGATTGCCAAGTGCAATAAAAATACAGTGGAGACACAAGAGTATCTACCTGGAGAATCTTGGAATGCTTCCTAGATTATAGGTGATTTAAGTGAAATTAAGCTATACAAAGTAGTGGAAATAGTGTTAGACTGAAGCGGGGGCAAATTCATTTCCAGTTTTGACTTTGTTTTACAGACAGGTATCTTGAGTCCTTTTTATGCTGGACACTATGCTCATTGGGTAACTTACAACAATTAGCAAAAACAAATAAAAACCCTGTCCAGTGGAACTCATAGTGCAATAGATAACCATATGGTCAAAAGTATTTACAATACACATTATAGTAGCTAAGTGGTATTTGGGAGTGAGGGAGGGAGGTGAGTGCAGGGAACTAAGGAAGTCTGTAGGAGATATTTGTGTCATGTGAGTTTTAAATTATAACCTGAAGGAGTTAGATTTATCTCTTTAGATTTAAAGAGAAAGTGGAAGTTTCTGTAAAGCAAGATATCAGCATTTATAATAAAGCCTATGGGACATGCAAGAACATGCTGAGGTCAATAAGGCTAGAGGACCTTGAGAAGAAGTGAGAAGAGTTCAAACTGGAAATCAGAAGTGGCCAGATCAGTCACGGACTTAGAATGGAAATTAAGGGCTTATTTTTAGGCAATGGGAAGCGATAGAGATTTTATGACATGAAGAGTGCAGTTTTGAAAGAGTTCTTATTTATGAAAGTGGAGGATGGATTGCAAAAGGCAAATCTATGAAGACAATGATAAACTTATGCAGGTGTGATAAACTTATGCAGGTGTGATAAACTTATGTAGGTGTGCAGCAAACATAGGAAGAAACAAAGTGGCCTCGGGTCATCAGGGTCATTGGAGTAGGGAGGTCAATTTCACTTAACCTCTCTGAACCTCAGGTTTATATGTTACCAAATAAAGATGCTGGACTAGATGGACTCAAGTTAGCTTTCTGATGAAAAAAATGTGCCCCAGGGTGTTTAGCTCATGTTCTACAGCGAAAGGAGCATCTCATCCACACATGGGCATTCACAGAGCAGTGCAATAACATTTTAACCTAACACGTAGCTCTGGGGGACTAGGCTGTGTGAGCTTGAAAGAGAAAGATAAAAAGCAGCCACAAGAGAAATAAGGGGAAGTTAATAAAGTGAAATGTCCCCTGGGAACTGTTTCACACAGGCTTATTTGTGAAGGTTCCTGGGGGAAGCAAACAAACCAGAACAGTGTGAAATTTTCATCAGAAAAATGCCAAACCACATGAAAACTGCCTCCTGCCAGGAGTATGCACAAATTTCATGCCAAAAGGATTTCATTCATATTCGTGGAATGTTTTCCCCTGAGACCAAGAACCTTTCATCAGAGCAAAAAGAGAAACCTGTAACCCAGCCAGGAGAGGATGCTGTCTCCTAGGTGAATGTTCAACTTCTTGCTCTATGTGCTCGCAGTTCAAAGGAATGGTGGTATGCTAAGTGCAGGTGTTTGGCTTTCCCGAGCTATTGCATGGAAAATCCGAGCAAGGATTTCTTTAATATCTTAAATAATATCCAGGCTCAAGCTGTAGTAGAGAAGGACTGGGTAAGAATTGTCACCTGGCGTTTTCATTCTCACACACCTCTCCCCAACTCTGTCCACCTCCATCATTTCAGTCCTTTCCCTACAGGGGCCAATGCAACTTAGTTTCCACTTGGTTGTCAGAACTGATTCACTCCCATGATTTATTGGGCACACATCCTACTCCTTTTTGCCTTTTTTGCATTCTGCTATATTCATACCTAATGGAATAGGATAGATAAAATCTTGACCTTCAAAGGCCCTTTCAGTTCAGTTCAGTTCAGTTCAGTTGCTCAATAGTGTCTAAATCTTTGTGACCCTATGGACTGCAGCACACCAGCCTTCCCTGTCGATCACTAACGCTTGGGATTTATTCAAACATGGGTCCATTGAGTCAGTGATGCCATCCAGCCATCTCATTCTCTGTCGTCCCCTTCTTCTCCTGCCTTCAAAATTTCCAAGCATCAGGTTCTATTCTAATGAGTCAGTTCTTTGCATCAGGTGGCCAAACTATTGGAGTTTCAGCTTCAACATCAATTCTTCCAAGAATATTCAGGACTGATTTACTTTAGGATGGAGTGGTTGGATCTCCTTGCAGTCCAAGAGACTCTCAAGAGTCTTCTTCAGCATCACAGTTCACAAGCATCAATTCTTCGGCGCTCAGCTTTCTTTATAGTCCAACTCTCATATCCATAGATGACTACTGGAAAAACCATAGCTTTGACAAGATGGACCTTTGTTGGCAAAGTAATGTCTCTGCCTTTTAATACGCTGTCTAGGTTGGTCATAGCTTTTCTTCCAAGGAGCAAGTGTCTTTTAATTTCATGGATGCATTCACCATCTGCAGTGATTTTGGAGCCCCCCAAAATTAAGTCTGACACTGTTTCTGCTGTTTCCCTCATCTATTTGCCATGAAGTGATGGGACCAGATGCCATGATCTTAATTTTCTGAATGCTGAGTTTTAAGCCAACATTTTTGCTCTCCTCTTTCAATTTCATCAAGAATCTCTTTAGTTCTTCACTTTCTGCCATAAGGGTGGTGTCATCTGCATATCTGAGGTTATTGATATTTCTCCCAGCAGTCTTGATTCCAACTTGTGCTTCATCCAGCCTGGCATTTTGCATGATGTATTCCGCATATAAGTTAAATAAGAAGGGTGACAATATACAGCCTAGATGTACTCATTTCCCAATTTGGAACCAGTCTGTTGTTCTATGTCCAGTTGTAACTATTGCTTCTTCTTCCTGAGATTTCTCAGGAGGCAGGTAATGTGTTCTGGTATTCCCATCTCTTTAAGAATTTTCCACAGTTTGTTGTTGAGTGTGTGATCCACACAGTTAAAGGCTTTGGCATAGTCAACAAAGCAGAAGCAGATGTTTTTCTGGAACTCTCTCACTTTTTTGATTATTCAGAGAATGTTGGCAATTTGATCTCTGGTTCTGCTGCTTTTTCTGAATCCAGCTTGAACATCTGGAAGTTCAAGATTCGCGTACTGTTGAAGCCTGGCTTGGAGAATTTTAAGCATTACTCTGCTAGCGTGTGAGATGAGTGAAAATGGGCAGTAGTTTGAGCATTCTTTGGCATTGCCTTTCTTTTGGATTCTAATGAAAACTGACCTTTTCTAGTCCTGTGGCCACGGCTGAGTTTTCCAGGTTTGCTGGTATATTGACTGTAGTACTTTAACAGCATCGTCTTTTAGAATTTGATATAGCACAACTGAATTCTATCACCTCCACTAGCTTTGTTTGTACTGATATTTCCTAAGGCCCACTTGACTTCACATTCCAGGATGTCTGGTTCTGGGTGAGTGATCACACCACTGTGATTTTCTCAGTCATGAAGATTTTTTTTGTATAGTTCTTCTGTGTATTCTTGCCACCTCTTCTTAATATCTTCTGCTTCTGTTAGGTCCATACCATTTCTGTCCTTTATTGAACCTATCTTTGCATGAACTATTCTCTTAGTATCTTGAATTTTCTTGAAGAGATCTCTAGTCTTTCCCATTCTATTGTTTTCCTCTATTTCTTTGCACTGATCACTGAAGAAGGCTTTCTTATCTCTCCTTGCTATTCCTTGGAACTCTGCATTCAAATGGGTATATCTTTCCTTTCTCCTTTGCCTTTTGCTTCTCGTCCTTTCTCAGCTATTTGTAAGGCCTCCTCAGACAACCATTTTGCCTTTTTGTATTAGTTTTTCTTCAGGATGGTCTTCATCCCTGTCTCCTGTATAATGTCACAAACCTCTGAACATAGTTCTTTAGGCACTCTGTCTATCAGATCTAATCCCTTGAATCTATTTCTCTCTTCCACTGTATAATCATAAGGGATTTAATTTAGGTCATACCTGAATGGTCTTGTGGTTTTCCCTACTTTTCTTTAGTTTCAGTCTGAATTTGGCAATAAGAAGTTCATAATCTGAGCCACTGTCAGCTCCTGGTCTTGTTTTTGCTGACTGTATAGAGCTTCTCCATGTTTGGCTGCAAAGAATACAATCAATCTGATTTTGGTATTGACCATCTGGTGATGTCCACGTGTAGAGTCTTCTCTTGTGTTGTTGGAAGAAGGTGTTTGCTATAACCACTGCATTCTCTTGGTAAAACTCAGCCTTTGACCTGCTTCATTTTGTACTCCAAGGCCAAAGTTGCCTGTTAATCCAGGCATCTCTTGACTTCTTACTTTTGCATTCCAGTCCCCTATAATGCAAAGTATATCTTCTTTGGATGTTAGTCCTCAAAGGTCTTGTAGCTGTTCGTAGAACTGTTCAGCTTCAGCTTCTTCAGCATTACTGGTTGGGGCATAGACTTGGATTACTGTGATATTGAGTTTACCTTGGAAATGAACAGAGATCATTCTGTCGTTTTTGAGATTGCATCCACTACTGCATTTGAGACTCTTTTAACTACGATGTCTGCTTCATTTCTTCTAAGGGATTCTTGCCCATAGTAGTAGATATAATGGTCATCTGAGTTAAATACACCCATTCCAGTCCATTTATATCAGTGATTCCTAAAATTTTAATGTTTACTCTTTAGAAATCATATAATGATTCATCTTTACCTTATTTCTAAAGCAGCTAAGTTGTGAGTCTGTGGCATTCTCTGCCCTCTCAACCCTGTCCCAAACCAGGACTGAATAAATAGGGAAAAGATGCTACATGCCAAGTCTCTCAGTATCGAATACAGCTCCTTCTAGTTCATTGGTCCTTCTATTACCATGGAGACTTTACCTTGGCCACCATTCTGAATTTAATGTAAGGAAATAAAATATTGTTTCTGTTTGTGAAATTTTCTAATTCATTTATTAGGATTTTAGGATAAAATATACCCATGTCTTCACAGAAGTTTATCTGGTGTAACCACCAGATAAAGTGATATTGTTGAAAATTCAGAAAAGCATTAGTTTTTACAAATAAAGGTTGCATCAGTCTCTTCAATCTCAGTCTTCCATAGTGCTTCATTTAGCATATTTTTAATGAATCCTTGACATTCTCCACAAATATATCTTATTCATTGTATGCCTCCCTTCTTTTTGTATTGTAAGCATCTATCCTGTATGCAGGGCCCATGTATTCACTTTTTGTGTTCTAAACCTCTAAGATTATATGTAGCAAATAGAAAAGGTTGCATGAATAGTTGCAGAGCAAATACTTTGTTTTCAAACTGATGATACAGTGTCACCTATATTAGGTAAAGCAGTGTAAAAATCATGAAAATGTTCATATATTAATTAATTTATTTCAAAATATGTTAATTTTAGGGTTTTCTGCATATTGAAAACTGACAGAAAATTGAAGAAATGACTTGGGAAACTTTTCACATGTTCTCAATTTCTTTATATAAAACCAGGAGAGAAACAAAATAGTAAAAGAAGCAGAATCACTTAAGTTGTGTATGCTTTAATTTATTAAAGGTATTATGCATTTTTAAGATATACTGTCTTGAATTGATTTATCTAAGAAAAGAAGTGTGTCTATCTAGAATATGCAAATAATTTCTGTGTTTTCATTTGTACAGCACAACAGCACATACGCTTTAGCAATAATTATTTTACATATATCAACTTCAATGCTGACATTTGCAATTACTTTTTATTTATCCCATGCTGAAATGAACTTGTCAACAACAGAGGTAGATATGTAATGAACACAGTTCTTAGATATATAGTAATATCTGTCAATATTTGTCATACTGCAACTCCAAATCTTCTTACACTGAAATCACTGCTATTAGATAAGGAAAGACAATTTTTTTAAGACTGAGAAGGCAGCAATTTATCTGTCTGGATTTGGTATTATATAAAAAAGAGGCTTTGGGTAAGTGATTATTAAACCACTGACTAGTACTATCTAAACCATATTGAATCATCACATGGAAGCTGTAAACTAGAGGTAGTTAAGAGCCCCATCAGTAGAAACTTCTGGCTGAAGTTTCCTGTAGATTATGCCAGAAAAATTTATCCTTGG
The DNA here is from genome assembly GCA_006410635.1 of Cephalophus harveyi. Classification (NCBI taxonomy): domain Eukaryota; kingdom Metazoa; phylum Chordata; class Mammalia; order Artiodactyla; family Bovidae; genus Cephalophus; species Cephalophus harveyi. The sequence continues at coordinate 17,983 of SJYT01011339.1, forward strand.
ATTTCTCCTTTTTCAAGGCAGCAAATAATCGTGTACAATTTGTACATGTGAAAATAATATGTTCCCTCTAGCTTTGTTCCCTTTTAACGAGCTACATTGACAAACTCAATAATATATTTCTATAGAAATGATCTAAAAGAGCATTTCTTAAAATGAATTCTGTATAATAGAAGTTTGATTAGATTTCCTTTTCCAAAATGGGAAAAGCATTATATGTGATCAAATGGTTTAAGGAAACTGGTTAGACAGACTCATTTACTGCTCAACTTCTTAGAAGCTTTAAAATGCTATTGTGTATCATCTATCTCCAGAAAGGAGATAGAGAATATGGTATTTTTCCAAACTTACTGACTACAAATCTTTATTCAACCCTAAAGCATCTTGTGGGGATATTGTTCTACTAAAAGCACTTGTAAAATCTCATTCATGTTAATGACAACAGAAGTGGAAAGTCTATTAATTGAGAAAACTGGTATGAGTTAAACAAAGGAGACTATAGCAAAAATCAATAAAACTAAAAGCTGGTTATTTGAAAAGATAAATAAAATAGACAAACCATTAGCCAGACTTATCAAGAAAAAAAGAGAGAAGAATCAAATCAACAAAATTAGAAATGAAAATGGAGAAATCACAACGGACAACACAGAAATACAAATGCTCATAAGAGACTACTATCAGCAACTATATGACAACAAAATGGACAACTTGGATGAAATGGATGAATTCTTAGAAAAGTACAAATTCCAAAACTGAACCAGGAAGAAATAGTAAATCTTAACAGACCCATCACAAGCACAGAAACAGAAACTGTAATCAAAATTCTTCCAACAAACAAAAGCCCAGGACCAGATGGCTTCACAGGTGAATTCTACCAAAAATTTAGAGAAGAGCTAACACCTATCCTACTCAAACTCTTCCAGAAAATTGCAGAGGAAGGTAAACTGCCAAACTCATTCTATGAGGCCACGATTACCCTAATACCAAAACCAGACAAAGATGCCACAAAAAAAGAAAACTACAGGCCAATATCACTGATGAACGTAGAGGCAAAAGCTTCAACAAAATCCTAGCAAACAGAAACCAAAAACACATTAAAAAGGACACACATCATGACCAAGTGGGATTCATCCCAGTGATGCAAGGATTCTTCAATATTTGCAAATCAATCAATGTGATACACCACATTAACAAATTGAAAAATAAAAATCATATGATTACAAACTAGTACAGTCACTATGGAGAACAATGTGGAGATTCCTTTAAAAACTGGAAATAGAATGCCATATGACCCAGCAATCCCACTGCTGGGCATACACACCAAGGGAACCAGAATTGAAAGAGACATGTGTACCCCAATGTTCATCACAGTACTGTTTACAATAGCTAGTATGTGGAAGCAACCTTGATGTCCATCAGCAGACAAATGTATAAGAAAATTGTGGTACATAGACACAATGGAATATTACTCAGCTATTAAAAAGAATGCATTTGAATCAGTTCTAATGAGGTGGGTGAAACTGGAGCCTATTTTACAGAGTGAAGTAAGTCAGAAGAAAAACATCAATGTAGTATATTAATGCATATATATGGAATTTAGAAAGATGGTAACGAAGACCCTACATGAAACACAGCAAGGGAGACACAGAGATAAAGAACAGACTTTTGGACTCTGTGGGAGAAGGCGAGGGTGGGATGATTTGAGACAATACCACTGAAACATGTATATTACCATATGTGAAATAGATTGCCAGTCCTGGTTTGATGAATGAGACAGGGAGCTCAGGGCTGGTGCACTGCGATGACCCTGAGGAATGGGATGGGACGAGAGGAGGGAGGGGGTTTCAGGATGGGGGACACATGTATACCCATGGCTGATTCATGTCGATGTGTGGCAGAAACCACTACAATATTGTGGAGCAATTAGCCTCCAATTAAAATAAATATTTTTTAAGTGAAACATGAATGCTTAGAGAAATAGCTGATTCCAGTGAAAGTTCGAGATAATTCTGGAATAACTTATTGTGCCAGAAAGTCTGAAAACCCTCACAAATGAGAAGTCTTATACAAATGACACAAGAGCCAATTTTGACAAATTTCCCACTGTTGACCAAATTTGAGAAGCAAATCTTCAAAAAAAATAATGAAAGTTGAAAAATTGATGCTTTCAAACTGTCGTGTTGGAAAAGACTCTTGAGAGTCACTTGGACTGCAAAGAGATCAAACCAGTCAACCCTAAAGGAAGTCAACTCTGAATATTAATAGGAAGGACTGAAGCTCCAATACTTTGGCCACCTGATGGGAAGAGTTGACTCATTGGAAAAGACCCTGATGCTGGGAAAGATTGAAGGCAGGAGGAGAAGGAGATGACAGAAGATGAGAGCATTGGATGGCATCACTGATGCAATGGATATGAATTTGAGTAGGTTTTTGAGTGCTGTAGCCCATGGAGTTGCAAAAAGTTGAATAAGACTGAGCAACTGAATTGAACCAAAGGATGCTGTGAAAATAAAATAGATCTGGTCAATGAAAATAAAAGAAAACAGGTATAAAAAAAATTCATGATTTACATATTATCACTAAAAAACAAGCAAACAAATAAATTCAGGGAGAAGCCAAGACTCTTAAGTAGAAATCTGATTGATAATTGCCAAAAAATGATAGAATATGCAGAGTGACTCAGGAAACTCAAACCAGGGCTCTGTAACAACCCAGAGAGGTGGGATGGGGAGGGGAATAAGGGGGAGGTTCAAGAGGAAGGGGATATGCATATACTTATGGCTGATTCAAAAATCACTACAGATGGTGATTGCAGCCATGAAGTTAAAAGACACTTACTCCTTGGAAGGAAAGTTATGACCAACCTGGATAGCATATTAAAGAGCAGAAATATTACTTTGCCAACAAAGGTCCATCTAGTCAAGGCTATGGTTTTTCCAGTGGTCATGTATGGATGTGAAAGTTGGACTGTGAAGAAAGCTGAGCACCAAAGAATTGATGCTTTTGACTGTGGTGTTGGAGAAGACTCTTGCAAGTCCCTTGAACAGCAAGGAGATCCAACCAGTCCATTCTGAAGGAGACCAGTCCTGGGTGTTCATTGGAAGGACTGATGCTGAAGCTGAAACTCCAATACATTTGCCACCTCATATGAAAAGTTGACTCACTGGGAAAGACCCTGATGCTGGGAGGGATCAGGGGCAGGAGGAAAAGGGGACGACAGAGGATAAGATGGCTGGATGGCATCACTGACTCGATGCACATGAGTTTGGGTGAACTCCGGGAGTTGGTGATGGACAGGGAGGCCTGGTGTGCTGCGATTCATGGGATCGCAAACAGTCGGACATGACTGAGCGACTCAACTGAACTGAACTGATGGATGATTCATGTTGGTGTTTGGCAGAAACCAACACAATTCTGTAAAGCAATAATCCATCAATTAAAAATAAATAAATAAATTTAAAATTTAAAAAAGAATGACAGAAAAATCACTGTTCTGCAATGTATATAGTAATGATAAATCCAGGCAATAATGATCTTTTATATAATATTTTTTCTACATTATCTATGGCTTAATTCTTTGTAAGTGAAATTATGAGCAACAATTTTGTGTAGGCTATATAAAGAGAAGGAAATGGCAACCCACTTGAGTACTCTTGCCTGGAAAATCCCATGGACGGAGGAACCTGGTAGGCTGCCATTCATGAGGTCTCACAGAGTCAGACACAACTGAGCACTTCACTTTCACTTTTCACTTTCTTGCATTGGAGAAGGAAATGGCAATCCACTCCAGTGTTCTTGCCTGGAGAATCCCAGGGATGGAGGAGACTGCTGGGCTGCTGTCTATGGGGTTTCACAGTGTTGGACACAAATGAAATGACTTAGCAGCAGCAACAGCAGCAGCAGGCCATCAGTTCAGTTCAATCGCTCAGTCATGTCTGACTCTCTGCGACCGCATGAATCGCAGCACACCAGGCCTCCCTGTCCAGCACCAACTCCCGGAGTTCACTCAGACTCATGTCCATCGAGTCCATGATGCCATCCAGCCATCTCATCCTCGGTCATCCCCTTCTCCTCCTGCCCCCAATCCCTCCCAGCATCAGTCTTTTCCAATGAGTCAACTCTTCTCATGAGGCAAAATAAGATTTTATAGAAAAGTTTTATTAGAAGTCTGCATGCTGTGCTGATGGTTGTCTTTTTTCATGAAACTATCCTGAGTTTAATGGTGTGACTTAGAATTCTTAGCAACATTTTGACCAATTATCTAAATTGGGTAGCTTAGACTTCTGTCTCTAGTCTTCAGAGTCATTATCTCTTTTCTTGATGAATTCTGATGTACCATATGTTCTTTTCCAATTTTCATTTTTGTATCATTTCAGCTAACTGCAGCTAACATCAATGTAGCAAACTGACTATTTTTACCTACACACTCTTTGTTTTGTCTTTTTTATAATTGTTTTCTTTAGATATTTCATTGTTAACCACCTGATGTACAGTATTTTGCATTTACTTTAAAATTTTAAAAACAGTTGGTTATATTTTATGTTGGTGAAAATTAAGGAAATAATAAACTTATAAGAAATAGTAATAATCTTGGAAAAATTGTTAGCAGCTTGCTAAATTTATCAATTACTTTTTTCAGTTAAGCCCATTTTTATAATACTAACTAAAAAGATCATATAGTTTTCACATTCTAAAATAATGAGTGATATTTTAGCTAGCTTTGTCAAAATAACTCACAAAGTTGTAAGTTTCTACAATTAATGGGACTTATCTCAGTCTTTTTTATATCTCTTCTTCCCTGGTTTCTAGGAAAGTAAAAGTATGCATTATGAGCCTAGGAGATAATTTTGACTCGAGATTAAAAACTAAAAAAGTTAGTTATTGAAATAGAAAGTCATTTGGCAATGTTTGAAATATATTTACACACACACATCCATATAGATATTCAGTATATATGTTATTGTCTATTTGCTATAAAAAGGTTGTGGCTGAGAGCTGTGAACAATGGCAGGGTTCATGGCCTCTGGAGGAGAGGAATTTGATCCAGGGCCAGAGATGAGGTTTGATCACTCATATCTTTCATTTATCATAGTTTTATGAAAGTATAAAAAGAGATTAGAGAAAGCTTCTGACATAGACATCAGCAGAAAGAGTGCCACCTTGCTTGTTTTTAGCAAGGCGTTTTATACCTGTTCAGTTCAGTTCAGTTCAGTTCAGTGGCTCAGTCGTGTCCGACTCTGCGACCCCATGAATCGCAGCATGCCAGGCCTCCCTGTCCATCACCAACTCCCGGAGTTCACTCAGAATCATGTCCATTGAGTTGGTGATGCCATCCAGCCATCTCATCCTCTGTCATCCCCTTTTCCTCCTGCCCCCAATCCCTCTCAGCATCAGAGTCTTCTCCAATGAGTCAACTCTTTGCATGAGGTGGCCAAAGTACTGGAGTTTCAGCTTGAGCATCATTCCTTCCAAAGAACACCCAGGGCTGATCTCCTTTAGAAGCAAGATGCTAATCAGATAAAAGAAATGCCTTAAGACTGAGAGAGTTGCACCAGGACCTTCACCCATAACATGCATTTTGAGATAGAATGGTACAAGGGTAGTCATCTACTGCCGTAAAACAATTGACGTGAGTATTGAAGAAAGGCAGATTTCCAACTAATACATAGCTTCATTAACATAGTTTAAGGAAACATTTCCATGAGGAAGACCTATTGGTTTGTTGTTATTATTGGTTCAAGGTTTGAGAAAAAGGTTAGCCTTAGATGAATCTGATTTGAAGAAAGGCAGATTCCAAAGCAGATACATAGTTTCATTAACATAGCTTTAGAAAAATATTTCATAAGAAAAGACCATTGGTTAACTCAAGTTTTGAGAAAAGTTAAGTTCAGGTGGAACCAGTTGTAGTCATGACAACACAGGATTAGAAAAAAAAAAAATGTCTGCCACTTCAAGTTTATTTTCTCTGCCTCTTGAGGATCTCTGGCCTCCCTATGGAGGCTGTTAACCCTTTCATTATGTTGTTCAATTCTTTGCAACCCCATGTACTGTAGCCCACAAGTCTCCTCTGTCCACGGGGTTTCCAAGGCAAGGAATCTAAAGGGGGTTCCCATTTCCTTCTTCAGGCAATTTTCCTTGACCCCAGGGATCAAGTCCATGTTTCCTGGTTGGCAGGCAGATTCTCAGATTCTTTAGTACTGAGCCAGTGCAGAGCTCATATACATATATATGTGCAATTTTTGTACAATATATAATTATATACATATATATATATATACAATTTTGATGTTTTATAAACCTTATTGTAGTCAAATTTCTTGTCATAACGAATATCTGTTTCATCATTACTTAAAAATTTATTTGGGATATCTTCAATGATATAGATAAAAACTGACAAGCTAAAAAAAATTATCAAATAAACTTATCTCAGTACGGATGGCTATTAAAATTGCTCAGTCATTCCTTGATTTACCAAATATCCATCTTCTCTGATATAGGGAAATCAGATGTCAAGGCATTTGACAATACTTGCTCTGTAACTAGAACATGTGTTGTAAGAAATCATCTGCAGTACATAACATAACTTTATGTTCTTGTACATTAAAATATCTACACAGTTATCTAGTTTTTAGGACTCATCACTGCTTTAAAGAAATTCTCCATGGAAAAAGAATAGAAAATCTAATCACTGAAGAAAATGCAAACATTTTGTTATTAGCCTGAAGTGAAGTGGCTCAGTTGTGTCCAAATCTTTGCGACCCCGTGTACTGTAGCCTACCAGGCTCCTCCATCCATGGAATGTTCCAGGCAAGAATACTGAAGTGGGTTGCCATTTCCTTCTCCAGAATATCTTCCCCACCCAGGGACTGAACCCAAGTCTACTGCATTGCAGGGAGACATTTTATCATCTGAGCCATCAGGGAAGCTGTTTTTAGTCTATATGTATTCAAAATCAACAGGACATGGACTTAGTCTTCCTTTAAAAAATAGTGCAAATAGTTCTGCTCTTCATGAATTAGTAATTACAGCAAAAAACATTTATATTGTTTAAGTTTAGGTCCTTGAAATATGTCAGTGTTGCAAAAGACTTAGGTCTTTTTCTTCCTCCTTTAGGTAGAAAAAACTTGTGTCAGTTAGCTTGGCAAGATATTGCAAGAACAAATTAGTGGCCTTCTAAATGGCCTCGAAGCAGTTTATTACAAAGGAAAAGCATAAAGGATAATATGCAATTTAACTGATATGGAATTAGGAAACATTATCTGAACTGCTGAAAAATCAGAATCATTGGAAAATCATTTAATGACAATCAGCTCCTACAAAGAACATAAAATATAAGGTCATTTAAAATACTACTGTTAGATAAGGATAATTTATCTGGGTATGCTTTGTTGATTACATCACAATTATGATTAGACTTAGACATCAATCTCTCGTCTGTTAAAGGAAAGACCAAAGGCTATGCTTTATTTAACTTTGCATATGAGATGGCTAACTTACAACATTATATATGACGTGAACATAATAAAACTATTCTGCATATAAATGATTGAATGAATGACTGAATGGATAAAAATGTTTGAGGAGTTTGTTTCAATTGAGCAAGATACTCCTAAATTGCCTTCTTTTTTTTTTCATAATTATATTTTTACTTAAAGGTAAACTTTAGTTCCATATATTGAACACTCAGAAAATTAAATATGGCTTCATTTTAGTTAAAATGAGTACTAGGAGGCTATAAACTCAAAAGAATTTGTTGATCACTTGCTCTGGTTTTTAAGACAACAGTTTTATTCATTAAAAATCCTATGTAAAAACAGTGCTTAACTGCTGTAATACTTTAATAGAAAATTTAGAAAAAGGCTCTGGGATTAATTATTTAATTCAAAATTGTAACAGAAAGCCATGGAGAAAAATTAAGTAAAGGGTTATCACTTATAGTGAAAAGAGAAGAAAGATGTTGGTATTTAAGTGAGTTAGGGGAAGGCTTCCTTGATTAGGTAATATTAGAACAGAGGCCTGAAGAAAGAGTAGAGACTAATCATGAAGACATCAGAATGAGGCTTTTTCAGGCAAAAGGAACAGCAAGTACAAAGTGTGGCTTGTAGTGTGAGTGGTATATTTGAGCCAGCTGCAAAGAAATGTATATGACTGAGGTGAGAAGAACAAGGAACAGAGTGAAAGTAGATAGAGTCCATAGGATAGATAAAAATTAGATAAAGTCAGTCAGTTCATGTAACCTTGTAAGCCATTTAAGGGATATAGGATTTTTACTTGAAAGAGATTTTTGTTGTTCAGTTGCTCAGTTATGTTTAACTCTGCAACCCCATGGACTGCAGCACACCAGGCTTCCCTATACTTCACCAGTTCCCGGAGCTTACTCAAACTCGTGTCCATCGAGTTAGTGATGCCATCCAGCCATCTCATCCGCTGCCATCCCCTTCTCCTCCTGCCTTCAGTCTTTCCCAGTATCAGGGTCTTTTCCAATGAATCAACTCTTCTCAGCAGGTGGCCAAAGTATTGGAGCTTCAGCTTCTGCATCAGTCTTTCCAATAAATATTCAGGGTTGATTTCCTTTAGGATTGATTGGTTTGATATCCTTGCAGTCCAAGGGACTCTCAACAGTCTTCTCCAACACCACAGTTCAAAAGCTTCTTTTCTTCAGCATTCAGCCTTCTTTTTGGACCAACTCTCATATCCATACATGACTACTGGAAAAACCACAGCTTTGACTATATGGACCTTTGTTGGCAAAGTAATGTCTCTGGTTGTTAATACACTGTCTAGGTTGGTCATAGCTTTTCTTTCAAGGAGCAAGCGTCTTTTAATTTCATGGCTGCAGTCACCATCTGCAGTGATTTTGGAGCCCAAAAAACTAAAGTCTGTAACTGTTTCCAATGATTCTCCATCTATTTGCCACGAAATGATGGGGTCAGATGCCATAATCTTAGTTTTTTGATGGCTGAGTTTCAAGTCACTTTTTTCACTTTCCTCTTTCACCTTCATCAGTAGGCTCTTTAGTTCCTTTTGCTTTTTGTCATAAGGGTGATGTCATCTGCATATCTGAGGTTATTGATATTTCTGCCAGCAATCTTGATTCTAGCTTGTGCTTCATCCTGCCTGGCAATATACCAGATGTACTCTGAATATAAGGTAAATAAGGAAAGGAAAGGAAAATGAAGTCACTCATTCATGTCCAACTCTTTGTGACCCCATGGACTGCAGCCTCCCAGGCTCCTCTGTCCATGGGATTTTCGAGGCAAGAGTATGTAACGGGTTGCCATTTCCTTCTCCTGGGGAACTTCCTGACTCAGGGATCAAACCCAGGTCTCCTGCATTGCAGGCAGATGCTTTACCCTCTAAGCCACCAGGGAGAAAGTAAATAAGCATCGTACAATATAAAGCCTTGACATACTCCTTTCCCAATTTGGAATGAGTCTGTTGTTTCATGTCTGATTCTACCTGTTGCTTCTTGACTTGCATACAAGTTTCTCAGCAGGCAGGCAAGGTGGTCTGGTATTCCCATCTCTTTAATAATTTTCCACAGTTTGCTGTGCTCCACCCAGTCAAAGACTTTACATAGTCAGTGAAGCAGAAGTAGATGTTTTCCTGGAATTTCTTGCATTTTCTATGATCCAGTGGTTATTGGCAACTTGATCTCTGGTTCCTCTGCCTTTTCTAAATCTAGTTTGAACATCCGGAAGTATAGCCAGTGGGCTGCAGCCTCTGAGGGGAGTTGCAGTCAAAGATTTAGAGCCCCCTACTGGATCATCGAAAAAGCAAGAGAGTTCCAGAAAAACATCTATTTCTGCTATATTGACTATCTGTGTGGATCACAATAAACTGTGGAAATTCTGAAAGACATGGGAATACCAGACCACCTGACAGGCCTCTTGAGAAACCTATATGCAAGTTAGGAAGCAACAATTAGGACTGGACATGGAACAACAGACTGGTTCCAAATAGGTAAAGGAGTATGTCAAGACTGTATATTGTCACCCTGCTTATTTAACTTATATGCAGAGTACATCATGAGAAATGCTGGGCTGGAAGAAGCACAAGCTGGAATCAAGATTGCTGGGAGAAATATCAATAACCTCAGATATGCAGATGACACCACCCTTATGGCAGAAAGTGAAGAGGAACTAAAAAGCCTCTTGATGAAAGTGAAAGAGGAGAGTGAAAAAGTTGGCTTAAAGCTCAACATTCAGAAAACTAAGATTATAGCATCTGGTCCCATCACTCAAGGGAAATAGATGTGGAAACAGTGTCAGACTTAATTTTTTGGCCTCCAAAAATTCAGTCACCACTGCAGATGGTGACTGAAGCCATGAAATTAAAAGACACTTACTCCTTGGAAGGAAATTTATGACCAACTTAGATAGCATATTCAAAAGCAGAGACATTGCTTTGCCAACAAAGGTCCATTTAGTCAAGGCTATGGTTTTTTCAGTAGTCATGTATGGATCTGACAGTTGGACTGTGAAGAAAGCTGAGCACCGAAGAATTAAAGCTTTTGAACTGTGGTGTTGGAGAAGACTCTTGAGAGTCCCTTGGACTGCAAGGAGATCCAACCAGTCCATCCTAAAGGAGATCAGTCCTGGGTGTTCTCTGGAAGGAATGATGCTAAAGCTGAAACTCCAGTACTTTGGCCACCTCATGTGAAGAGTTGACTCATTGGAAAAGACTCTGATGCTGGGAGGGATTAGGGGCAGGAGGAAAAGGGGACGACAGAGGATGAGATGGCTGGATGGCATCACCGACTCAATGGAGGTGAGTTTGAGTGAACTCCGGGAGTTGGTGATGGCCATGGAGGCCTGGCATGCTGCAATTCATGGGGTTGCAAAGAGTCGGATATGACTGAGCCACTGAACTGAACTGAACTGGATCATAATCTTCTCAGTTCACATACTATTGAAGCCTAGCTTGGAGAATTTTGAGCATTACTTTGCTAGGGATGTCTTTAAAATATTTTGAGCAGAGGATTAGAATGATCTGATGTGCATAGGTTTCAAAAGTGTCACTCTGGTTCCACGAAGAGAAAAATAAAGACTCTATTCAATTCAGTTAAGATGTAATGCTGAATTTTTCTTATGAACAGAGCTTTCGAGGTTCTAGGAAGTACCCATTAACTTAATAGAATTTTATGAAAAGCCAACAATATTTGCACTTAAATGTTTGGACAGGGATGAGACCAAGGTTTTTAGATTGAACTGTAATATTGAATACTGAAGTTTTATTGAATTAAAATGAAGCAAACTAGAGGAGGAACATATTTGAGATGATACATATCAAGATCTTGGGGCAGGATTATGAGTTTCATGGGAGAACCAAGTTGGGATGTTAAGTTGGCAGCTGGGAATAGAGTTCATGGATGAGATGGAAACTGGGAAGTCATTAGCAATTAGGTAGATAGTGTATACTAGATGAAATCACATAGGAAGTTAGTGAATTAGTAAAGAAAATAGTTTAAGGGTTAAGATCTATGTATAAATTCTTATACCTTTAAAATAAAATAGAAGACCTTTAAGTTCCTTTATCAGACCTATCATGTCCCATACTTGCAATTATTGAAAATGAAGATAGGAATAGCTGGTTATTTGTATTCATTTATAAAGTAGCATTCACTTTGAAAATGAAAGTCACTCAGTCATGTCCGATTCTTTGCGACCCCGTGGATTATACTGTTCATGGAATTCTCCTGGCCAGCACGCTGGAGTTGGTAGCCATTCCCTTCTCTAGTAGCATTCACTTTGAAAATGAAAGTCACTCAGTCATGTCCGATTCTTTGCGACCCCGTGGATTATACTGTTCATGGAATTCTCCTGGCCAGCACGCTGGAGTTGGTAGCCATTCCCTTCTCTAGCGGATATTCCCTACCCAGGAATTGAACCGGGGTCTCCTGCATTCCAGGTGGCTGCTGCTGCTGCTATGGGGAATAAAAAGAAATACAATATATTTTGACTCCATAGAGAAAATACTATGTATGAGGAGTCTTGCTTCTGTTTCAAACTTATGTGTGATTTTTCAGGCCCAGTCATAGGCAATTATAAAGGCTTTACCTGGCAGGCCTCACTGGGAAAGCTGCCTTCTCCATACGAGAATTGAAGCATAGCCAGTGGACTATGAGGGGAGCTGTAGTCAAAGATTCTGAGCCCCCTCAGTTCAGTACAGTTCTGTCGCTCAGTCGTGTCCGTCTCTTTGCGATCCCATGAATTTCAGCACGCCAGGCCTCCCTGTCCATCACCAACTCCCGGAGTTCACTTAGATTCACATCCATCAAGACGGTGATGCCATCCAGCCATCTCATCCTCGGTCGTCCCCTTCTCCTCCTGCCCCCAATCCCTCCCAGATTCAGAATCTTTTCCAGTGAGTCAACTCTTCGCATGAGGTGGCCAAAGTACTGGAGCTTCGGCTTTAGCATCATTCCTTCCAAAGAACACCCAGGACTGATCTCCTTTAGAATGGACTGGTTGGATCTCCTTGCAGTCCAAGGGACTCTCAAGAGTCTTCTCCAACACCACAGTTCAAAAGCTTCGATTCTTCGGTGCTCAGCTTTCTTCACAGTCCAACTGTCAGATCCATACATGACTACTGGAAAAACCATAGCCTTGATTAGACGGAACCTTGTTGCAAAGTAATGTCTCTGCTTTTGAATATGCTATCTAGGTTGGTCATAAGTTTCCTTCCAAGGAGTAAGCCTCTTTTAATTTCATGGCTGCAATCACCATCTGCAGCGATTTTGGAGCCAAAAACAGTCTGACACTGTTTCCACTGTTTCCCCATCTACTTCCCTTGAAGTGATGGGACCAGATGCCATGATCTTCGTTTCCTGAATGTTGAGCTTTAAGCCAACTTTTTCACTCTCCTCTTTCACTTTCATCAAGAGGCTTTTTAGTTCCTCTTCACTTTCTGCCATAAGGGTGGTGTCATTTGCATATCTGAGGTTATTGATATTTCTCCCAGCAATCTTGATTCCAGCTTGTGCTTCTTCCAGCCCAGCATTTCTCATGATGTACATGATGTACTTTGCATATAAGTTAAATAAGTAGGGTGACAATATATAGCCTTGACGTACTCCTTTTCCTATTTGGAACCAGTCTGTTGTTCCATGTCCAGTTCTAACTGTTGCTTCCTGACCTGCATATAGGTTTCTCAAGAGGCCTGTTAGGTGGTCTGGTAATCCCATCTCTTTCAGAATTTTCCACATTTTATTGTGATCCACACAATCAAAGGCTTTGGCTCTCTACCTGGTCATAATATTCTCATATTTTCCTTCTTAGTCCAGGCACCTTCTTTCCCAGGTCTAAGAAAGCTGAGCACAGAAGAATTTATTTTTTCAAACTGTGGTGTTGGAGAAGAATCTTGAGAGTTTCCTTAGACTGCAGGGAGGTCCAACCAGTCCATCCTAGGGGAGATCAGTCCTGTGTTTTCATTGGAAGGACTGATGTTGAAGCTGAAGCTCCAATACTTTGACCACCTATGTGAAGAGCTGACTCATTGGAAAAGACCCTGATGTTTGGAAAGATTGAGGGCAGGAGGAGAAGAGGACGACAGAGGATGAGATGGTTAGATGGCATCACTGACTCGATGGACGTGAGTTTGGGTGAACTCTGGGAGTTGGTGATGGACAGGGAGGCCTGGCGTGCTGTGGTTCATGGGGTCACAAAGAGTCAGACGTGATTGAGAGACTGAAATGAATTGAACTGGATAGACCAAGGAAGGAGTTCCTTTAAAAAATGAGCTCTAAATCAATCGAATGACCATTTTGAAGAGAGTGATCTTTCTTCAAGAAAGTCACATTGAAACAATGGCTAAAATATTCCTATAATTTGGAAAACAATATTTTAAAGGAAAACTCTTGACTTTGGTGAGATGAGGTTGTCTTATGGCTGTTTAACATCAGCTCTCTTTGAAGCTGCTTGATGATTCTTGATTCAAAAAATTGGGTTTTATGACCACAATTGTTTCTACACAGATTCTTAAAACTAGTATATATTATGCTGTATATAGAAGAAATTCTTGAAATAGAAATGAGTGACATATTTTTCATATACTGGAAAGACTTTTGATTTATATATTCAAGATGAGATTTGGAATAGTTGGACCATATTTAGTTATTCTGAAACTGATAAATGAAAAACTCAGGTGATGTATTTAATGTGATTGGATATAGTAGGTGGGTACTGGTCTGTATGACTCTAAAGGACCTTTCTTTTGTTTCTATAGAAAGACCAGGTGTAACATATGTCAGATGATTACCACTGGCAGTCATATATTCAGAATTTCAAAAAACAAAAACATTTTGAAACTTGAAATTTGTAAATGTATTCTTGGGTAAATATCCATTGAAACTCAGTGCTCAACACTTAGTGAAGAATTTATATGTGTGTGAAGATTTTATATGTGTGTACATATATATATACACACACACATATAAAGAAAAATTGAAAGTTAGAAATATTCAGTAGAAAAAGTGATGGTGGCAATTAAAGAAAAGCTGAGTCCAAAGTGGTTGTTTGCTTATATGTCTTGAGTGGTTTATGACTATTAAAAGCTGTTACCAAAGAATCATATTTATATTCCAGTATATTTCAATAGAAATAAAACAATAGCAAGATTTGTCAAGCACTTTGTGATTATCACAAATAGGTTATTTCCATTTTTCACAGTTTACTAAAAATGTTTAAGTTTGCTGTTGTTTGTTATCTTTATGACTTTTAAAAGTCTTATTTCATTAATAGCTGCTCTCATCTACCCCAAGGGCAATTTGGCTTCACTTTATTACTTTGTTAATGTAGTTTTGAAATGATAGTATGTTTATGTTTGTAGTATTGCAGCAATTTGGAAATAAAATATTGTTCTGAAATATTATTTATAAAAATAATTCATGATGTTTATAATAATATTTCACATTGAAAGCCACCATTTCTAATGTTTCTGTGACTTATTATTTTGCTTTTAGTAGAGTTAACCACATTTCTTTTAATTTTTTCAATATCAAGCCATAAAATAAGGAAGCAGCACACACTCATGTACACACACACACACATACACACTGTATTTAGTTCAGGCTAAGACTTTATTTTGGGGGGCTCTAAAATCACTGCAGATGGTGATTGCAGCCTACTCCTTGGAAGGAAAGTTATGACCAACCAAGATAGCATATTCAAAAGCAGAGACATTACTTTGCCAACAAAGGTCTGTATAGTCAAGGCTATGGTTTTTCCAGTAGCCATGTATGGATGTGAGAGTTGGACTGTGAAGATAGCTGAGCACCGAAGAATCGATGCTTTTGAACTGTGGTGTTGGAGAAGACTCTTGAGAGTCCCTTGGACTGCAAGTAGATAGATCTAACCAGTCCATTCTAAAGGAGATCAGTCCTGGGTGTTCTTTGGAAGGAATGATGCTGAAGCTGAAATTCCAGTACTTTAGCCACCTCATGTGAAGAGTTGACTCATTGGAAAAGACTCTGAATCTGGGAGGGATTGGGGGCAGGAGGAGAAGGGGACGACAGAGGATGAGATGGCTGGATGGCATCACCGACTCGATGGACATGAGTTTGAGTGAACTCCAGGAGTTGGTGATCGATAAGGAGGCCTGGCGAGCTGCAGTTCATGGGGTTGCAAAGAGTTGGACACGACTGAGTGACTGAACTGAACTGAATCTAAGGTCAAGTTTTACTCTGACATTTAACAACAGCATGACCTGAACAGATAACTCCAGTACCAAAACCTTCAGTTGTTGTTCAGTAGCTAAGTCATGTCCGACTCTTCTGCAACCCAGCAGACTGTAGCCTGCCAGTCTTCTTTGTCTATGGGATTTCCCAGGCAAGAATACTGGAGTGGTTTGCCATTTCCTTCTCCAAGGATCATCCTGACCCAGGAATTTAACCCACGTCTCTCTTGAGTAAGAAGGAGGATTCTTTACCACTGAGCTACCATTGCGAAGTCTTTCAGCATCTAATTTTCAAATAACTACCCCATAAGGAGATTGCAGGAATTAAATGAAATAATGTACCGAGCATTGCCACTATTTAAGCACATGTTGACAATGAATTTTCTTCCCTTATAGGGCTCCATTTCCTAAATTTGCCCACTCCATGGCAAGGAATTATTCAAATGGTAGAATTAAAGCATCCATAAAATCATTTAGTATTTTTTCAAGATGACTCTAGATAAAATGTACTCCATAATTGTGTGTGTGTGTGTGTGTGTGTGTGTGTGTGTGAGAGTAAAATTGAAGATTGAATGAGCTTAGAATATTCAACTTGTAATAACTCTTCAAAAATACTGTTATTGAAAACCCCTTAGTACATATATTTTTCTTCATTATTTAATATGGTTTAAATATCTTCAATAATAGCAAACTTGCCTGAAGTAAATAATGTATAAATCCTTTTTCCAACTGTTATTTTTCTTGAAATATTAAAAATATATTTGTGTATGTGCATATCTATTGCTATAAGTTCTTGAGCTAGCAGTACTGTTTTAAGTTGTCATATGTATGAAATGTCATACCAAATATTTGCCTGTGGAAATGGAAATTTTGTTTTAGGAAAACCCTCTGGGAAGCTACACTTTGTTCTCTGTGAGATATTACTGGTCACAAACCTCTTGGGTTATCATTTTGAAAGCTTTTAGCCATATGTAACAAACAATATTCTCTGTCAGGTATGGAGCTATGATTGATGAATTTATTTGTAGAATTTTATATAAAATATAGGTAGTATATTTTATGCAACACGTCTGTAATTTTGTTTCTTTTATGGATTTCAGATTTTAAAATGTATTTTCTGTAAAAATAAAATTGAGAGGTTTTAAAAACTTATCTCCGGAGAAGGCAATAGCACCCCACTCCAGTACTCTTGCCTGGAAAATCCCATGGATGGAGGAGCCTGGAAGGCTGCAGTCCAACTGCCCATTTACCTGATTATGTATATATATATAACATTCCATTTTTTTAAAGAAAAATTTTGTACATTTGTTGTAATCGAGGTATAATTATGACTTCCCTTTTGAGTCATTATTTCAATTTTTCATTCAAAAAATAGTCATTTATTTTGTCTTATGTGATAGCTGCTTTGGCCCCTATCTAAAGCTATAGAGAATGATCTATTAATCAATAATAAATGTGTATTATATACTTATAAAAGCTACCACTCATATAAGTGCTATAAAATGAATAGTTGGGGCTCAGATCAATCATCTACAGAGAATAACTAGGGAGGAACCCACATTTATATAGTAGTCAGAGGATACTTCCTTTAGATTATGATTAAGCTTAGATCTACCATATAAGAAAGGCTAACAATGCAATTGTAGGGGAAATAATACCTTAGCAGAAATAATAAATTATGCCAAGGTTCTTGTGAACTCCCAGAGTCTTTGAAATGGCATTAGACTAGCTTGCAACTGTTTGCGAGTCCAGATACTGCAGAACTTTCCAGCTAATAAGTAACTGAATTAAGTCCTACCTCTTAATGAAGGAAGGTAAACAATCACACTGTAAAACAAAGAAAGAAACAAATTATATATGCTGTAAAGTGTTGTGGCAACCATTTTTGGAAAGCACAATCTGCTGTGCAACAGATTCAGTAAATAATGGAGCTCTGGAAATGTGATTTGATACATATGCTTTCAAAGAGCCAGTCAGATCTTTACTTCACTGAATATATCATTTTAGTTTAAATGCTATTCTAATTTTCATCTTGATAGTTTAAAGAAAGCAGGTCATGGTTGAAAGCTACACCATTATGAAGCCCATAATAGAAAAAAAGCATTTCAACTTATTAGCTTTCTCTATGATGAATCACAAAATGAATCAGCTTTATACTAGGAAATCAGCACGGCTCAATAAACTAATCAATGAACTAAGGCTTCAGCATATGGCATACACCCTGTACTCCCCTTAAGATATTTTAAGCTTGTCTAAATAGTCCAAACCAGATGTAGATCCTTTTTTTTTTTTTAAGGCAACAATAAAATTTATCTCAAAAATGATTTTTTACACATCCTTTGGAGGATTTCACAATATATTCTCATGCATTCTTGAATGTCTATTTTCATCATAGTTCAACCAATCAATCAAAATATAGTGGAAAGCAACTCTAAAAACTGAGGAAACCTGTAGTACAATTGGTTCTTCATAATTATGTATTTATTGGTAGAGGTTAAAAAAGTAAATTAAGACTTATGTAGAAATGGATACCAATGCATTCATACCTAGTGTATGCTCAGCATCATAAAATATGAAGTAGACTTGTGAGATCCACAATTCATCTAGGCGCACTCATGTCTGTCAATAATAATTTTCTGCAGGCAAGTCTCTGTTGTTTTCTTCCCTTTGCTTCCTTTAATGCTTGTGATAAGCATATACAGTGTCTGGAAGAATAGAGTTTTTTCCCCTTTTTAAAAAAATCCATGAGGATAAGAAATTCTGGCATAAGTAATATAAGGCTTATATGACAATTCATCAGCAGTATAATGATCTCTACTTTTTCTGTACATCAGCTTTTGCACTTAGAAGTCTTCTGTCTGAATCCAAGAAAAGAAAGAGAAGCTGAGAAAAGCTGACAGGACCATGACTGTTTGCAGACACCAGCTTAGTATATTTCTTGAGAAGAAAAAGAAAATCTTGCTAAAGGGGACACCCAGGCATTTTCTTACATCTAATTAATGAGAATTGGATCATATGGTCATCCTTAGATTATAAGAAAGTATGGGAAAATGAATATTTACCTTTTTTTTTACTTGCCTCTATAGTAGAGAAACACTAGGGGAAAGAAAAGGATTTGTAATATTTTTTTAATTGAAGTATAGTTGCTTTACAATGCTGTATTTGTATAGGTGTACAACAAAGTTATTCAATTATGTATTTACATGGGCTTCCCAGGTGGCTCAGGGTAAAGAATCTTCCTGCAATGCAGGAGACACAGTAGATGTGGGTTCGATCCCTGGGTCAGGTAGATATCCTGGAGGAAGGCATGGCAGCACACTCCAATATTCTTGTCTGGAGAATATCATGGACTGTAGAGCCTGGTGGGCTACAGTCCATAAGGTCTCAAACAGTCGGACACAACTGAAGTGACTGAGCACACACAAACACACATATATAGATACTTTCTCCTACTCTTTTATAATACAGGTTATGGAAAGATACTGAAAAAGTTCCCTGTGCTATAGAGTAGGTCCTTGTTGTTTATTTTATATAAAGAGTAATGTATATCAATTAATCCCAAACTCCTAATTTCTCTCCTCTACCAAGGATGGGGGAGCCTGGTGGGCTGCCGTCTATGGGGTCACACAGAGTCGGACACGACTGAAGTGAGTTAGCAGCAGCACTTACCCTTTGGTAACCATAAAGTTGTTTTCTACATCTGTGAGTCTATTTCTGTTTTGTAAATAACGTCATATGTATCATTTTTTAGATTACACAAATGAGTAGTGTCCTATGATATTTATCTTTCTCTGAAATATTTCTTTGGCAGTTCACTTTACAGTGTCTGCTGTACATTCTACAGATTTGGTACATTTATTATCATTCATGTCTTACAGCTGAGAGGAATGTGGCTCAAGCCCTGAAGGGGTTAAATGGGTTTCCTAGTGCCATGTGCTCAATAACTAGTGGATATGGGCTGCAAACCTAGCATCTGAAGTCCAAGTCACATTTTCAACTGCTATAAAAAGCTGCTTCCTTTTAAGTTATTGACCAAAATGGAATTATTTCAATAAATCTCCCTATCCCAAGTCTTTCCCCTCATGGAAACATCAAGCACAGATATTAACAATTTAGGAGCAACTGCAAGGCACCAAATGTTTTCAAATATTATCTTTAAAAATACTTTGAAGTATATGTTAGCCCAATCTTTAGACTAAAAACAAACAAGCAAACAATGCTTATAAAGTTAAGTAATTTGTCCATGGCCACACAGAAGCAAGTGAAGATTAGGATAGGATTTCAATCTTGAATTACATTAAAACAGTTTCTCTTTTTTACCATACAACATGATTTTAATTTTCCTAATTATAATGACTATCGCTGATACCATTCACCTAGATCTAGTCTAAAAAGAAAATTTTGGAAGTAGTTTATCTTCTGTATAGCTGTATATTTAGATGTATAGTCATATATTTCAATTCAGTTCAGTGCAGTTCAGAGGCTCAGTTGTGTCCGACTCTTTACGATCCCATGGACTGCAGCACGCCAGGCCTCCCTGTCCATCACCAACTCCCGGAGTTTACCCAAACTCATGTCCATTGAGTTGGTGTTGCCATCCAGCCATCTCATCCTCTGTTGTCCTCTTCTCCTCCTGACATCAATCTTTCCCAGCATCAAGGTCTTTTCAAATAAGTCAACACTTCGTATCAGGTGGCCAAAGTATTGAAGTTTCAGCTTAAGCATCAGTCCTTCCAGTGAACACCCAGGGCTGATCTCCTTTAGGATGGACTGGTTGGATCTCCTTGCAGTCCAAGGGACTCTCAAGAGTCTTCTCCAACACCACACTCAACAGCATCAATTCTTTGGTGCTCAGCTTTCTTTATAATCCAACTCACACATCCATACATGACCACTGGAAAAAGCATAGCCTTCACTAGATGGACCTTTTTTGGCAAAGTAATTCTCTGATTTTTAATATGCTGTCTAGGTTGGTCATAACTTTCCTTTCAAGGAGCAAATGTCTTTTAATTTCATGGCTATAGTCACCATCTGCAGTGATTTTGGAGCCCAGAAAAACAAAGTCTGACACTGTTTCCACTGTTTCCCCATCTATTTCCCATGACGTGATGGGACCAGATGCTATGACATTAGTTTTCTGAATGTTGATCTTTAAGCCAACTTTTTCACTCTCCTCTTTCACTTTCATCAAGAGGCTCTTTAGTTCTTCTTCACTTTCTGCCATAAAGGTGGTGTCATCTGCAGATCTGAAGTTAATGATATTTCTCCCAACAATCTTGATTCCAGGTTGTGCTTCATCCAGCTCAGCATTTCTCATATAAGTTAAATAAGAAGGGTGACAATATATAGCCTTGACGTACTCCTTTTCCTATTTGCAACGAGTCTGTTGTTCCATGTCCAGTTCTAACTGTTGCTTCCTGACCTGAATACAGGTATCTTAAGAGGCAGGTCAGGTGGCCTGGTATTCCCATCTCTTTCAGAATTTTCCACAGTTTATTCTGTTCCACACAGTCAAAGGCTTTGGCATAGTCAATACAGCAGAAATAGATGTTTTTCTGGAACTCTCTTGATTTTTTGATGATCCAGCGGATGTTGGCAATTTGATTTCTGGTTCCTCTGCCTTTTCTAAAACCAGCTTCAACTTCTGGAAGTTCATGGTTCATTTATTGCTGAAACCTGGCTTAGAGACTTTTGAGAATTACTTTGCTAGCATGTGAGATGAGTGCAATTGTGCAGTAGTTGGAGCATTCTTTGGCATTGCCTTTCTTTGGAATTGGAATGAAACTGACCTTTTCCAGTCCTGTGGCCACTGCTGAGTTTTCCAAGTTTGCTGGCATATTGAGTGCCGTTATCTCACAGCATCATGTTTTAGGATTTGAAATAGCTCAACTGGTATTCCATTACCTCCACTAGCTTTGTTTGTAGTGAGTTTCCTAAGGCCTACTTTCCAGGATGTCTGGCTCTGGGTGAGTGGTGACACCATCGTGATTATCCAGTCATGAAGATCTTTTTTGTATAGTTTTTCTGTGTATTCTTGCCACCTCTTCTAAATATCTTCTGCTTCTGTTAGGTTAATACCATTTCTGTCCTTTATTGAGCCCATCTTTGCCTGAAATATTCCCTTAGTATCTCAAATTTTCTTGAAGAGGTCTCTAGTCCTTCCCATTCTATTTCTTTTTCCTCTATTTCTTTGCACTGATCACTGAGGAAGGCTTTCTTATTTCTCCTTGCTATTCTTTGGAATTCTGCATCCAAATGGGTATGTCTTTCCTTTTCTCCTTTGCTCTTGGCTTCTCTTCTTTTCACAGCTATTTGTAAGGCCTCCTCTGACAGCCATTTTGCTTCTTTGCATTTCATATATTTAGCTGTGATTAAAAAATGACAAAATTTGTATCTTAATCTGTGTAGTTCAGTTGTGTTAACTACATATACATTATTGTGCAGCAGCTCTCTAGAAGTTTTCCATCTTGCAAAACTGAAACTCTGTTTCCATTGAACCGTTTACAATGTGTCCCTTCCCCAAGCCTTTGTACCCTTCTACTTCCTGTTTCTATGAATTTCACTGCTCTACTGCTGCTGCTGCTAAGTTGCTTCAGTCGTGTCAGACTCTCTGCAACCCCATAGATGGCAGCCCACCAGGCTCCCCCGTCCTTGGAATTCTCCAGGCAAGAACACTGGAGTGGGTTGCCATTTCCTTCTCCAATGCATGAAAGTGAAAAGTGAAAGTGAAGTCACTGAGTCGTGTCCAACTCTCAGCGACCCCATGGACTGCAGCCTCCCAGGCTCCTCCATCCATGGGATTTTCCAGGCAAGAGTACTGCTCTAGATAGCTCATAAAGGGGAAACTTCATTGCATATATACCTTTTCAGAAGTTCATTTTATGCCACTTCATTCTTATGGAAAGACCTTCATTGGTACCTGATTTTACTGAAATAAAATCCTAGAAGGATTTTCACTTTAACAAAAATAGGCAAAAAATGAAAATAGTGTTCAGCATTTGTGCACCAAACTTCTCCAGGAACTACACATCTCAGCATCAGTCCACTATAGCTCTCAACTATGTGAGCATAGGTACTTTATTTATTTTGAGCATCTGTCATCAAGATGTGTGCTACGGTAATTGTCTCCTTGCTTTACATGGTTTATAGGAAAGGTTTCATGGGCATGCTCTGCTTTTGGATGGCTTTTGGGGGAACCTGTATTTATCTTCTTATGATTGGCTTATTTCACTTATTGTCCCCAATTTTATCCATGCTCTAGCAGGTGACAAATTTTTTCTTTTTAAAAGCTGAGTAATATCCAATTGTATGTATATACTACATTTTCTTTATCCATTCATCTATTGATAGTTATAGGGCTTCCCTTGTAGCTCAGTTAGTAAAGAATCTGCCTGCAATGCAGGAGACCAGGGTTCAGTCCCTGGGTCAGGAAGATCCCTTGGAGAAGGAAATGGCAACCCACCCCAGTATTCTTGCTTGGAGAATCCCATGGACAGAGGAGCCTGGAAGACTACAGTCCATGGGGTTGCAAGAGTCGGACATGACTTAGCAACTAAGCCACCACCACCGTTGATAGTTATTGGTTTGCTTCCACATTTTGGCTACTATAGATCATTCTCTAATGAACATGGATGTGCAAATATCCCTTCAATATCTTGCTTTTAATTCTTTTGGATATATAAAAGATTGCTGAATCATTGTAGATGTAATTTTAATTAATAAAAAGGCATAAAATGTGAAATCTATAGATTCCATTTGGACGTTTCCCCTTTTTCCTTTCCGCTTCATCCCTACAGTCTCTTGCTAGGACAATTAACATTTGTCCTCTGACTTCCCAGTTATATAGATTAATATAAGTAACATTGTTTCTCCAACTTGTCAGACCTTTAATGAAACCTTTTGTTTTTAACCACATTCTGAACATTCATCTTCTGCTGACTATTCTCCAAACTGATAGACTTCTCTCTCTATATATATATACACATATATAGTATGTGTATATATATATATATACACATATATAGTATGTGTGTGTGTATATATATATATGGCTGAGTATATATGCATATATATGCACACACACACACACACACTTGTGTGTGTGTGTGTGTGTGTGTGTGGCACATATTCATATTAATCCATTAGGAGTCAGGCTGAGTATGTGGATCCTGTATGCTTAGAGAGGCAATTTGTAGAGTGATGTAGAGAACAGACTCTGAGGCTGTCATACCAGTGTTTAATCTCAGGTGTCCTATTCACTTTCTCTGTGTCCTTGAACAAGTATGTCAAATACTCTGTGCCTCAACTTCCCTTTGTGTAAATTACAAATAAATTACTAGCTACTACTTAGGAATGTTGTAAAATTTAAAGTAGTTAATATGTCAAGTATACATTATGTACTGGTTAAAATTGCTTTTTCTTTTTTTTTTTAATTTTTTTCTTATTTTTATATTTTATTGCTCACTGTTTTTTCTTTTTTCCTCAGAAGCCATTTCATCTCACAATTCCTCCTAGAGAAGCATGGCTCAATCTCACTATACTTAGATCAGTGTGTCACCTTCAATTTCCTATATTATAGTTATTTGTCAAAGGTAGTTAAATCAGAATTGAACTATGGTATATTTGTGTATCACAGATGTTCAATTGCAGACCAGTCAATAGCATCAATATATTTTGAAGTTTCATCCTTATATGTAATTGAATTTTTGTAAATAGTTCTGGGTACATAGTGAAAACTCAGCATATGCTATTACACTTTAGTTTATAATAATTATTGAAGTCAGAAAGTCTGTCATATTCCTTGTTGTAATCCTAGCAAAAAGGAAGAGCTAGAGAGACCAGAATCTTGTCTTTCTCGGTCCTGCTTCCTCCATTCAAATAATCAAGAAAAAGAGGTATACAGTAGAGACAAATGGAAAAAAAAAAAAAAAAATATAACTAGAATTTTGGTAACAAATGTCAATTGAAAAAAATCTATAAAATTTGCCCTTAGAACAAACATATGCCTAAAAATGCACTGTATCATTGTGTCAAAAATAATACCTGCAGGTGTCAGAGAAAATAGTACTGAAGACTGCTGAAGTACTGAAGTCACTTCAGTTGTGTCCGACTTTGTGCGACCCCATAGATGGCAGCCCACCAGTACTGAGGACAGACAAGCTTATGTGATGCATAGGTCAAGTTTGCCAAGGCATTCTAGCCTAACCTTGGCTAGTGACTGTGCAGTGAGAAGCACATAGCTCAGAGATTCCAGGGTCTGCCTTAACTCTGGTTTTCCAGACAGAAAGTAATTATGTAACCATAAAGTTCATTAACTGTGTAATGAGTTCTAAATTTCTCAGTGAAAAAGTGAAAATGAATGTTAGTTGCACAGTAGTGTCCAATTCTTTGTGATCCCATGGACTGTAGCCTGCCTGGCTCCTCTGTCCATGAAATTCTCCAGGCAAGAGTTATGGAGTGGGTTGCCGCTTCCTTCACCAGGGGATCTTCCCAACCCAGGGATGGAACCTGGGTCTCCTGCATTGCAGGCAGATTCTTTACCAATTGAGCTAATAGGGAAGCCCTAAATTTCACAGTAGGAACCTCAAATGTTGTTCTGGATGCTTTCCACTTTGCCCTCTAAAAATCTCCAGTCTTATGATCTCTGGTCTGTGTCCCAGAAAATGGACCTATATGGATTAAATCAAATGTCCTTTGCTTTCTGGCTTCCAGTTAAGATTTGCCAATGAGAAGCAATGTTGTGGCAATCCACATGTGGGTTAGAAAAGAATTTCCAGACACAGAGTATTTCAAATGGAGGTGAGTACATTCAGAGCAAGGAACAGAGATAATGAAAGTACTGCAAATGCAGTGGGCCAGGGAAAGCTGACTGTTAGGACAGAGGGCCAGCTCGTGTGACCCATGGTCTATAGATCGCAAAACTGCTCTGTCTGTGGAATACTGCAGTGGGTTGCCATTTCCTACTCCAGGGGATCTTCCCAAACCAGGGATCAAACCTGCATTTTTTGTGTCTCCTGTATTGGCAACTGGATTTTTTACCACTGCACCATCTGGGAATTCCTTTCTTGGATTAGTAGCCAACTTTTATAGCCTAGAGACAAAATTCCTATTGGAAGGGTGGTGTTAGGTGATTGACTAGAGTGCAATAGGGTGAGTACTGGGGTGGGCATTTTTGCCCAATTTGGAGTCAGGAAGCTGTCTGGCAAAGATCAGGGGGCTTTTGGCAATGGTTACAATAGGACCCTGAGTTTCAGAGGTGACTTGGTTCTAGGCTTCACACGTGTGGCCTTTGTTTACGACTCCACAAGCACTTAACAGATGATCAGAAGGAAGAAAGAAAATGACGTTATTCCACAGGATCCTCCGACAGGGTTGCCACAAGTTGCCAGTGTCCTTAAATGAAGATCATAGCACCTATCAAATGTCCCTTTGCCTACAGTTACTTCTTTCTTGCTCTCTGCAAATACTTCCTCCCCTCTCATCCTTTGGCACTAGCTCTTCCTTTTGGAATTTCAAGATTCTGGAAGATGCCTGGGGGTTTTCCTAATGCTCACACTTTTGAAAAGTATCCTTTTGTTAAACCCTCCTCAAGTTACACAATTAAACAATCCCATCATGCTCCTGGGACTATGACTGAAAAACACATTAAAACACTTTTAGTTAAGAGTACATATTCTTCATGACCAAGATAATCACGATGGTGTGATCACTCACCTAGAGCCAGACATCCTGGAATGTGAAGTCAAGTGGGCCTTAGAAAGCATCACTATGAACAAAGTTAGTGGAGGTGATGGAATTCCACTTGAGCTATTTCAAATCCTGAAAGATGATGCTGTGAAAGAGCTGCACTCAATATGCCAGCAAATTTGGAAAACTCAGCACTGGCCACAGGACTGGAAAAGGTCAGTTTTCATTCCAATCCCTAAGAAAGGCAATGCCAAAGAATGTTCAAACTACTGCACAATTACACTCATCTCACACGCTAGTAAAGAAATGCTCAAAATTCTCCAAACCAGGCTTCAGCAATACATGCACCATGAACTGCCAGATGTTCAAGCAGGATTTAGAAAAGGCAGAAGAACCAGAGATCAAATTGCCAACATCTGCTGGATCATGGAAAAAGCAAGAGAGTTCCAGAAAAACATCTATTTCTGCTTTATTGACTATGCCAAAGCCTTTGACTGTGTGGATCACAATAAACTGTGGAAAATTCTGAAAGAGATGGGAATACCAGACCACCTGACAGGCCTCTTGAGAAACCTGTATGCAGGTCAGGAAGCAACAGTTAGAACTGCACATGGAACAACCGCCTGGCTCCAAATAGGAAAGGAGTACGTCAAGCTGTATATTGTCACCCTGCTTATTTAACTTCTATGTAGAGTACATCATGAGAAACGCTGGGCTGGAAGAAGCACAAGCTGGAATCAAGATTGCCGGGAGAAATATCAATAACCTCAAATATACAGATGACACCACCCTTATGGCAGAAAGTGAAGAGGAACTGAAAAGCCTCTTGATGAAAGTGAAAGAGGAGAGTGAAAAAAGTTGGCTTAAAGCTCAACACTAAGAAAACTCAGATCATGGCATCTGGTCCCATCACTTCATGGCAAATAGATGGGGAAACAGTGGAAACAGTGTCAGACTTTATTTTAGGGGGCTCCAAAATCACTGCCTGGAAAATCCCATGGACGGAGGAGCCTAGTAGGCTGCAGTCCATGGGGTCGCTAAGAGTTGGACACGACTAAGCGACTTCACTTTCACTTTTCACTTTCATGCTTTGGAGAAGGAAATCACAACCCACTCCAGTGTTCTTGTCTGGAGAATTCCAGGGATGGGGGAGCTTGGTGGGCTGCCATCTCTGGGGTCGCAGAGAGTCGGACATGACTGAAGCGACTTAGCAGCACGAGCAGCAAAATCACTGCAGATGTTGACTGCAGCCATGAAATTAAAAGATGCTTACTCCTTGGTAGGAGATTTATGACCAACCTAGACAGCATATTAAAAATCAGAGACATTACTTTGCCAACAAAGGTCCGTCTAGTCAAGGCTATGGTTTTTCCAGTAGTCATGTATGAATGTGAGACTTGGACTGTGAAGAAAGCTGAGAGCCAAAGAATTGATGCTTTTGAACTGTGGTGTTGGAGAAGACTCTTGAGAGTCCCTTGAACTGCAAGGAGATCCAAACAGTCCATTCTAAAGGAGATCAGTCCTGAGTGTTCTTTGGAAGGAATGATGCTAAAGCTGAAACTCCAGTACTTTGGCCATCTCACGAGAAGAGTTGACTCATTGGAAAAGAACTTGATGCTGGGAGGGATTAGGGGCAGAAGGAGAAGGGGATGACAGAGGATGAGATGGCTGGATGGCATCACCGACTCGATGGATGTGAGTGTGAGTGAACTCCAGGAGTTGGTGATGGACATGGGGGCCTGGAGTGCTGCAATTCATGATGTCGCAAAGAGTCGGACATGACTGAGTGACTGAACTGAACTGAACTGAATAATGAGCAATTCTAAGATATTTTCATGTGTTTGTTAGCCATATGTATGCCTTTTTTGGAAAAATGTCTGTTTAGGTCTTCTACCTACTTTTTTATTGCTTTTTTTTTTTTCTGGTATTCATCTGCCTGAGCTGCTTGTATATTTTGGAGATTAATCCTTTGCCATTTGTCTCATTTGCTATTATATTCTCTCATTCTGAGCATTGTATTTTCACCTTGTTTTTAGCTTCCTTTGCTGTACAAAAGTTTTCAAGTTTAATTAGGTCACATTTTCTTATTTTTGTTATTATTTCCATTACTCTAGGAGGTGGGTCATAGAGGGTATCACTGTGATTTATGTCAAGACATGTACTGCTTATGTTTCCCTCTAAAAGCCTTATAGTTCTGGCTTTACATTTAAGTCTTTAATCTATTTTGAGTTTGCCTCTGTGTACAGTGTTAGGAGATGGTCTAATTTCATTGTTTTACATGTAGCTGTCCATTTTTCCCAGCACCATTTATTGAAGCTATCTTTACTCCATTGTATATTCCTGCTGCCTTTGTCAAAGATAAAGTGCCAACAGGTGCATGGGTTATCTCTGGGGTTTCTAGCTTGTTCCACTGGTTAATGTTTCTGTCTTTGTATCAGTATCATACTATCTTGATGATGTAGCTTTATAGTAAAGTCTGAAATCAGGAAGCTTGATTCTTTCAGCTCTGTTTTTCTTTCTCAAGGTTACCTTTACTATTCAGTTTTTTTTTTTTCTCATTTCTATGCAAATTGTAAACATTTTTGTTCTAGTTCTGTGAAAAATACCATTGGTAGTTTGAAAGGAATTGCATTATATCTGTAGATTGCTTTGGATAGTATAGTCATCTTCACAATATTGATTCTTCCAACCCAGAAACATGGTATGTTTCTCCATCTGTTTGTGTCATTTTGGTTTCTTTCACCAGTGCCTTGTAGTTTTCTGCATACAGCTCTTTTGTCCTTTTAAGTAGGTTTATTCCTGGGTATTTTATTCTTTTTGCCACAGTAATGAATGGGACTGTTTTCTTAACATGTCTTTCTGATTTTTCTTTGTTATTGTAAGGGAATGCAAGCAATTTCTGTGTGTTAGTTTTATATTCTGTGACTTTACTATATTCATTAGTTAGCTCTAATAATTTTCTGGTGGCATCTTTAGGGTTCTTTATGTATGGGATAACGCCTTGTGCAAGCAGTGAGAGTTTTGCTGCTTCTTTTCCAATCTGGATTTTTTTTTTTAATTTCCTTCTCTTCTCTGATTGCTGTAATTAGGACTTCCAAAAATATGTTGAATAATAGTGGCAAGAGTGGCACCCTTATCTTGTTCCTGACCCAACAATTCCAATACTGGGCATATGCTCTGAGGAAGTCATAATTGAAAAAGATACATATACCCAAATGTTCATTGCAGCACTATTTACAATAGCTAGGACATGGAAGTAATCTAGATGTCCATCAACAGATGAATGGATAAAGAAGTTGTAGTTCATAAATACAGTGGAATATTGCTGCTGATGATGCTGCTGAGTCGCTTCAGTCATGTCCAACTCTGTGTAACGCCATAAACAGCAGCCTACCAGGTTCCCCCATCCCTGGGATTCTCCAGGCAGGAACATTGGAGTGGAATATTACTCAGCCATAAAAAGGAATGCATTTGAGTTAGTTCTATCGAGGTGGATAAACCTAGAACCTATTATACAGAGTGAAGTAAGTCAGAAGTAGTAAAACAAATATTGTATATTAACACATATATTTGGAATCTAGAAAAAACATACTGATGAACCTATGGTACTGATGAATCAGCAATGAAGACACAGACATAGAGAACAGACTTGAGGACATGGTGGGGTAAGAAGAGGGTAGGATGAATAAAGAGAGTAGCATTGAAACATATACATTACCATATGTAAAATAGATCAGTTCAGTTCAGTCACTTAGTCGTGTCTGACTCTTTGTGACTCCATAAATCGCAGCACGCCAGGCCTCCCTGTCCATCACCAACTCCCGGAGTTCACTCAAACTCATGTCCATCAAGTTGGTGATGCCATGCAGCCAAATCATCCTCTGTCGTCCCCTTCTCCTCCTGCCCCCAATCCCTCCCAGCATCAGAGTCTTTTCCAATGAGTCAACTCTTCGCATGAGGTGGCCAAAGTACTGGAGTTTCGGCTTCAGCATCAGTCCTTCCAATGAACACCTAGGGCTGATCTCCTTTAGGATGGACTGGTTGGATCTCCTTGCAGTCCAAGGGACTCTCAAGAGTCTTCTCCAACACCATAGTTCAAAAGCATCAATCTTTGGCTCTCAGCTTTCTTCACAGTCCAACTGTCACATCCATACATGACCACTGGAAAAACCATAGCCTTGACTAGACAGACCTTTGTTGGCAAGGTAATATCTCTGCTTTTTAATATGCTGTCTAGGTTGGTCATAACTTTCCTTCCAAGGAGTAAGCATCTTTTAATTTCATGGCTGCAATCACCATCTGCCAGTGGGACTTTGTTGTATGAGACATGGAGATCAACCCTGGGCTCTGTTACAACCTAGAGGGATAGAATAGGGTAAGAGAGGGGAGGAAAGTTTAAGAGGGAGAGGATGTATGTATACTTATGGCTGAGTCATGTTAATGTATGGTAGAAACCAGCACAATGTTGCAAAGCAATTATCCTCCAATTAAAAATAAATTTAAAGAAAAGAGTATAGGTTCTTTCTTTCCTTACTCATCCTTGAGAAGAGACAGGGAAGATGGGAGGGATTATGCACACAGTACAAATGGCTCTAATTCCTTTGTGATAGTCCTTAAAATCCAGAGCTTACCTTATAAACACAGAAATGAGCAAAAAACTTGAACCTGACATGTGCCATGTTATCTGGGTCACCCAAGCTTATGGTTTCTAGCTGACCAAATGGAATGCTTACTATTGGTTATTCATGTGGCATATCACTTGTCAGCTGAGAGTATTAATTTTAAAATGTGTAGCAAAAGAATATTCTAATACAAATAATTAAGATTAATGCAAAGTATGGTTTTCACACTTTCAAAATTTTATTGAGAATAATCTTTTAAAATGACAAGCCATAATGAAGAGTTGAAATTTTTGCACAATAATTTGAAGGTAAAATGTTAAAAATTCCAAATCTAAATCTTAATATGAATATAAACAATTTTTCAGTAGTATACTTGAATCAGTATTCAGAGATTTGATTTATGGTAAATGTTGAATATGTCATTACTAAAGTTACCTATTTTGTAGTGTTATATTAAAGATGCTTTCCTATTTAGTCAGAGTATAAAACTTTTAGCAAACTAATTTTTGTGACTATTGGAATTGTAAATTTTAACTATTGAAGTGCACACACTGAAATGCAGAGAGAAAGCACATGAGTAATGTGCAAAGCAAATCAAATATTTATTCCAATAAAATTATTCAGAAAGAGCTGTTCAGATTTTGATACTGTGAAAAATGTTAAAAGCAAGATAATACATTGGCACAAACAGCTTTAATGAAGAAACATACTTTATGCTGTCTAAAGGGAGAAAGTATTAAAATTCGTTTAGTAGTTTCATTTATCACTTTTCTTTTACTTAAAGCATCTTGTGTCAATTTTCGTGGTAGCAGCCCTCTTCTCTCTAGATTAATCTACTTTATCTACTTCAGAAAACATTGGAAGCATGCATTTGAATTAATATAACATATTTAAAACAGTTTTTTAAGCAGATTAAAAATAAAAGATCATAGCTGTGATTAATGTCTCTGAGGGGAACTGAGACTGCAAAGTACAGCGGAGAGCAATGAATTGCATTCTTGGGTTGGCCAAAAACCTCATTCAGATTTTTCTGTAATATCCTATGGAAAAACTCACACAAACTTTTTGGCCAAAGAAGTATTTTTTAAAAATTAAGAAAATGCATTTAAAAACACGTAGCACATTTTAAATAGCCTAATAAAGTTATTTCAATACAGGAGGCAATTTTTTTTTTCTGTAAAGTGCCAGAGGGTAAATATTGAGGCTTTATGGACCACTTGATCTCTGGTACCTACACAACTGGACTTCCCACCTGTCAATGCAGGAGGCTGTCGGTTTGACCGCTGGGTTGGGAAGATCCCCTGGAGGAGGGCATGGCAACCTATTTCAGTATTTTTGAGAATCTCACAGACAGAGGAGCTTGGTGAGCTATAGCCCAAAGGTTTGCAAAGAGCTGTACATGACTGAAAGTCTTAACACGTATGCACACACCGCACTACTCAATTCTGACAATACAGTGGAAAAATAGCCCCAGACAACACATAAATGAGGGGGTATAGCTGTGAACCAATAACTATTGCTGATAGAGTGCCACTTTCTCTTCTAAAAAGTAGATGTAGGCATAGCTCATTTTATTGTGCTTTGTCAATCTTGTATTGTTTACAAATTGAAGATTTGTGGCAACCCTGGGTCAAACAAGTCTGTTGGCACAAATTTGTCCAACTGCATTTGCTCATCCTATTTCTGTGACACACTTTGGTAATTCTCTCAATATTTTGAAACTTTCCACTGTTTCTTTTGGTAATCTGTGATCAGTAATCTTTGCTGTTACTCTTATAATTATTTGGTGGTGCCACAAACCATCTCATATAAGGTGGCAAACTTGATTGTTGAAATGACAACAAAAAATTGAGAATATTACATAAACTTAGTTAACAAAGCCAAGGTAGGGTTTGAAAGATTAACTTCAATTTTGAAATATGGTCTTCTGTGGGTAAAAAGCTATCAAATAGCACTCCCTACCCTGCTTATTTAACTTATATGCAGAGTACATCATGAGAAATGCTGGGCTGGAGCACAAGCTGGAATCAAGATTGCCGGGAGAAATATCAATAACCTCAGATATGCAGATGACACCACCCTTATGGCAGAAAGTGAAGAGGAACTCAAAAGCCTCTTGATGAAAGTGAAAGAGGAGAGTGAAAAAGTTGGCTTAAAGCTTAACATTCAGAAAAATCAGATCATGGCATCTGGTCCCATCACTTCATGGCAAATAGATGGAGAAACAGTGGAAACAGTGTCAGACTTTTTTTTTCTGGGCTCCAAAATCACTGCAGATGGTGACTGTAGCCATGAAATTAAACGACCCTTACACCTTGGAAGGAAAGTTATGACCAACCTACAAAGCATATCGAAAAGCAGAGATATTACTTTGCCAACAAAGGTCCATCTAGTCAAGGCTATGGTTTTTCCAGTGGTCATGTAAATGTGAGTGTTGGACTGTGAAGAAAGCTGAACGCCGAAGAATTGATGCTTTTGAACTGTGGTGTTGGAGAAGACTCTTGAGAGTCCCTTGGACTGCAAGGAGATATCCAACCAGTCCATCCTAAAGGAGATCAGCCCTAGGTGTTCTTTGGAAGGACTGATGCTGAAGCCGAAACTCCAGTACTTTGGCCACCTCATGCGAAGAGTTGACTCATTGGAAAAGAACCTGATGCTGGGAAAGATTGATGGCAGGAGGAGAAGGAGACAACAGAGGATGAGATGGCTGGGTGGCATCACCAACTCGATGGACACGAGTTTGAGTAGACTCCGGGAGTTGGTGATGGACAGGGAGGTCTGGCGTGCTGCGACTCATGGTGTTGCAAAGAATCCAACACGACTGAGCAACTGAACTGAATTACAGAAATATAATTCTTGAGTCTGTTGATACGGAGGACTCCATTTTTTGTCTTACTTTAAGAAATTGCTGCAGCCACCCAATCTTTAGTAAACACCCACCAGATTAGTCAGTGGCCATTAACATCTAGGTAAGACCCTCCACCAGAAAAAAGATTATTACTTGCTGAAGGCTCAAATGATGATTAGTATTTTTCAGCAATATTTTTAAGTTAAGGTATGTACCTTTTTTAATAAACAAAACTATTGTACACTTAATAGACTACAGTGTAGTGTATATATAAGCTCACAATTAACTGTATTGGGAAACCAAAAAGTTTGTGTGGCTCATTTTATTGCGATATTCACTTTATTGCAGAGGTGTAAAACTGAACCTACAGTATCTCTGAGGGATGCTGTGCAGTCTGTATTATATTTGATTAGATATCAGGGTAATTTTTAGAACATTTTTAGCACCTGTTTAAAATGTTTCAGCTGACATTAAGTCCACATTAGATAAACATTATGTTCTTACTGAATAACATAGGATTTCTGTGCCTCAAACACAATTGAGTAGATTTTTTTTTAAGTCAAAATGTCTCTTTCGGAAAGGAATCTTGTTCTAATGTTGAAATATGAACAATTATGTTGTCATCAGAGTAGTTCCTTGTAATTGAAAGAGAAGCATCTGTACAACTTAAGGTACATATGTTTCTTTAGGTATATGAGCTTAGAGAATGCATTTAACATATTGATCCTCAATTTTTCCATCTGTTACATATAGCTCTTTACTTTGAAGACTAGGCTATTCATACATAATGCACTTAAAGTTCTAGACACATGGCAAATGCTCAGAAAACACTAAAATCTCCCACATCTTACTCAGTTTTTTTATAGAAACAGCATCGGACTTTAAGGAAGAATCACAAACTCCCCTCCTTCTTTTTAAAGTACTGTATTTTAGTAGGAGAGAATTTTTCTTCACTAGCTGTTTCCTCAAATGAAATAATACATTCTCATATCAGGGTATTTGGAATGGCCTGGGTATTAATCCTAGCTAATATATATTGTTCTCATTGATTCATATGGGGAATACTATCTGGATGTTCTGATTAAGATGAAATCACAAGTTGTTAAAATAATCCAGAGATTCATTGTTGTTGCAGTGAGAATCATGCATAAACATTAACTATCTTTGCCTAACCTTTTAGTTCATTTAGCTTAATTCATTTTCAGATCTCTGTGTCAAAGAGAAACTCTTAAATTTATTTCCTTAATTGGAAAAAATGTGAAGTAACATTATTAGAAATTAACTTCTATGCTAAAATCATGATTACATATTCAGAACCAAAAAAGTAACCTATCTGTATGAAAACTACAAAAAAGACACACTGTAAGAGAATGTAACTTTTTGTTTCATGATAAGTTACTGCATTTATTTGCACTTAGAATCATTAAAGGACAGAAGGCTGATAAACTGAGATACTTTTGCCACACACTCACAAAATGCTCCCCAAAATGATGTCAGAACCTGACAACAGAAGCCATTGCAATCACAAGCCATAAAACTTTATTATACAAAGTGACCACACACGGACACAAATAACTGTTATTACAGTGGTTTATCAAGATCCAAACCATTTATATTTAGATCATCTATATCTTAAAAGTCTTTTAATTAGTAACTCTTTTCAGCTTAACTGCATTATAGTTATCACAGGCTCATCTTATATTCACACAGATTCAAAGAAAGGTACCAGGTATATTCCATTGTCCAACAATAATTTATTTTGAGACAAATATTTCAGAAATTGTTTGAGAATCAGAAATCAACTTCCTAGATTTGTCTGGTCACTCAGCAGCCTATTTCTACTCACACTTCTCCTCCCTTCCTCTCTTTGTCCAAATATAGTATTTTTCTTTAGTTAGAAAGAAGAGAAAGTTATTTGAAGAGAAAGCCCTTTCAGTGAGGGAACAGATTTTTACAAAATAATAATAATTTGAACAGATTGTACTTCAGGAGATTATTCTTTTTTGTCATCTCTAAATATGGCATGCTGCGATTCATGGGGTCGCAGAGTCGGACTTGACTGAGCAAATGAACTGAACTGAATGGAATGTGGGAAAACTTTAGATCAGTAAGAAAAATAAGCATTTGATTAAAATGTTACAAGTAACAACAAGATCATAATACATCCAAAATTACCTTGTAATGTTTTACTGTCAGTTTACACTTATACTTACTATGCAATACAGGATCCCCTTTCCTACCCACAGCATGTCACTTAGTCAATATTGTCTGTTAATCACAGCTTCCTGTTTGCCATTTTTTTCCTTTTATCTCAGGATCTATCTTTCCCACTACTCCACTGAACTTCTATTCCTAGCATACTGACCTTCATTCTCTCTCCTTCCATGTATTATAGTAGAAGCTTCCTAACTGGTTTTTCTTATTCTAAGCATCACACACCAGTAGGATGAAACTTTTGTGATATTAATAATGATGCTTCTGTACTCACATAACATCATAAACTCCTCAAGAATTGGTATCACCCAGTTCAGTTCAGTAGCTCAGTCACGTCTGACTCTTTGCGACCCTGTAGACTGCAGCACGCCAGGCTTGTATCACCCAGCCCTCTGAAATTTGTATTCTTGCCTCTCTATCATGGGGCTAGACCTATCTATCTAGCCTCATCTTTGCTTGTCCCTGTATGAATTTTAATCTTCAATTAAAATGAACTTTTATTTGATTCTGCTTCTTTATTCAAGATGTTTACTCAACTGGAAAATGGGTTCTCTATTAACCTCACCTATTGACATATTGAATTCTCAAACTCCCATTTCTAAGCACATATTCTCCAAGAAACTTTGTCAGAGTTACCCTCCCTCCCTTAGATTGTATAACTCATCTTCTGATGATATGACAATTTTCCTAAGGAAAGTTCATTTTTATATTCCCTCTTGTACCTCATTACCTTATACATAGGAAGTGCTGCATAAATATTTGAATTAAGTTAGGTTATTTTCAAAATGAAAACACAAGAAAAGCAGACCTGACCTTACATTGACTAGAGCAGTGTGGTCAATAGTGTCTGGAAACAACATTTAGAAAATTTTGTTAGAAGGTTGGGAATTGACTTTACTATGATAAAATAAATATAAAGCAAATGGACTTTACTATGGTAAAGTTAATATGCTTTGTCAAGGGCTCTCCAGCAGCAAAAACCATGATGACCAATAGAAACAATAGCAAGTAAGTCTGGACTTTGTTTGGTGTGACAAAGGGAGGTACATAAATTTGATGATGTAAAGAAAAATAGATTGGTCAGAAATTATTTTCAAAATGTTATTCTTGGGACAAATGCTAAATCATTAATGGTCTATGGAACCACTTCACTTAAACTCCAGCACTAAGATCAATGAAATATTGTAATTGCAAATGTGGTACCTTGCTGAATTTTTCAAGAGTGAAAATAGGCACTGGTATAAAACTTTGGAGACTTCCCAGGTGGTTCAGTGGTAAAGAATCTGCCTGCCAATGCAGGAGATACAAGGGGCACAGTTATGGTCCCTGAATCAGACAGATCTCCTGGAGGAAGAAATGACAACCTGTTCTAGTATTCTTGCCTGAAAAATCTCATGGACAGAGGAGCCTGGTGGGCTACAGTTGATAGGGTCATAAAGAGTCAGACATGACTGAATGACTGAGCAACAAAAAAAATAAACTGATATACATGTGTTTATTTATTATGCATTTATTCAATTATTGGTAATCAATTTAAATTTTAAACTCAAACATATCATCTGATCTAAATCTCTTGCATAATCAAAGTACAAGATGCCTTTCTTCACAGCACACTTGACTTGAAATACAATTTCACATCTTACAGTTATGGGCCCTTGATGTGGGAGCTCTGTCAGTCATTATTTTTAATTTTGAATCCTTGGAAAGGATGTAGCTCTCAATATGGGTCTTGTTCTTAAGCTGAAATATAAGATATTTTATGATTAAATTTAATATCAGAATATGGGAACACACTAAAGGGGGAAAAAACCCTGGGGGTTGTTTCTATATTTACCCACATTTATTGTGAAAAGTGAAATACTAGTCTCTCAGTCGTGTCTGACTCTGTGACCCCCCATCAACCGTAGGCCACCAGTTTCCTATGTCCATGGAATACTCCAGGCAAGAATACTGAAGTGGGTTCAGTATATTTCAGCATACTGAAATACTGAAGCTATTCCCTTCTCCAGGGGGTCTTCCCAACCCTTGCCTGCAATGGGGAATGAACCTGAGTCTACCTCATTGCAGGTAGATTCTTAACCATCTAAGCCACCTGCTGCTGCTGCTGCTGCTGCTGCTGCTAAGTCGCTTCAGTCGCGTCTGACTCTGTGCGACCTCATAGACAGCAGTCCACCAGGCTCCACCATCCCTGGAATACTCCTGGCAAGAACACTGGAGTGCGTTGCCATTTCCTTCTCCCCATATTTATTGTACTTTAACCTAAAGTTAATAAGTTTTAAAAACTCCTTAATGAAATCTATACGTTTAAAATATAATGTATCCAATGAATTGTCTAATTTCTGCTTACATTAACACCTTCTATATAGCTAGATTTACTTTTGAACTATGCTCTTTCCCTACTGAATTCTCAGAAAATCTAAGTTCATTTTTTTTTTTCAGAAATGATTTGAAATTTTAGGAATTTTATTTCAATTAAGTCTATCTATGCATTCAAAAATAGATAAAATATTTTCATGCACTCATAAATCCAAGAGAATAAAATCATGCTAGTCACGATTTTCCTTTTCAATACTTCTAGATCCTGGTAACATATTTAGAGGATAGTGCTATGTGAATTAACACTTCTCCAAATTATTTTAAGTCCCTCTGGTCCAATTATCCTTTCTCTATCTATATCTTTTTTTTTTTTTTTTTTTGGTGTATGTTATTCAGTGTATATTTAAACAGTCAGAAAACACAAGTACCAGTGCTTCCAATAAAATCAAGATGTAACTCACCTGGAGAAAGAGGAAGAATTTATTTTTTAAGAATTCTTTCTTAAGATAATAAAACTAATGCTTGAAAGGAGAGAAACAGGGATTAGACTGCATTTCCTTTTAAAGTAAGATCTACTTGATTTCTTGTAAAAATAATCTAGTTGCATCTTCTTTCACTCTCATTTTTAGAAAGAATAAAATTTGCACACACTTCCTTTTCTGATCTGCATGTTTAAATAGAACTGTTCAGAATACCACTGGCTTTGAAAACAAATCAAATGTCTTAATGGTATATACAATGAATGTACGTAGAAAAGCATCTGTCATATTTTTATCTAATTTTTATCATATTTTATTTTCTCTTATTCACAATGTGAAATTGTTAATAGTAAAGTTGAGTTGATGGAACACAGTGAGAAAAGCAAAGTTGTTCATATTAATTTTTAAGAATTTTGAAGTATGGTCATGCTCAGATAGACTTGAAAGAATACCAGAATTAAAACTGCCCCCATGATAATGAGCAGGCCAGAGCTTAAAACATGGGAATACCCATGACACATTTTAGTGAAATGATTTATTCTTCATTGGTACTTCATTTTTCATTTATCTTTAAATGACTGTTTACTTTAAGAATATCCGTCAATATGCAATGTTATAAAAATGAAAGCATGAGCATTTTGTAAGTGAATATATACATGGCCAAAGTTTAATTTGGCCCTCCATTCAAAAAAAGCAGTGTCGGTGGATATTTGGGCAATATCACTTAATTCATCATTACTTTTCCCCAAAATTTATAAGCAAAGTGAAAAACTTCAGATGTAGGCTGTTGATACAAAATAAAACATACTAGACTGAAAAAACCCCTATATATTCTAAAAACTAAGCAATACCATGCCAGAGCATACTCATGTATTCACTAACCACGTGGTGTCAAGTGCACAAGGGATAGCTTCCTCCACATACCATAAGAGGGGTCAGGACCATAAAACTCTTTGTCCTGATAGTTGCTGTTGACAATGGAAACAATTTTTAAAGGCTACCCTCAAGATCACCCTGGTGATTTTCCAAATGATTAGGTGATGGTGAATGAATAGGGAGTTCTTATAAATAATTGATATGCCAAACTAGTTATAGGAATATAATAATTAAAGCCTGAGTTTAACTCGCCTCTTAACAAAACAGACATTTGGAAACTATTAACCAACAGGCTCTAAACTATAGTAAGATTATTTTTGTTCCTGTTTCTCAGAATTGAGAGTTCCATACACTCATTTTCATTAGAGGTACCTCTAACAGAATTTCACCTTTAATATAATTCCTGTGCCTGCTCACATTTTCTAAAAAAGAGAATGTCATTACAATTTACAACAAACTCATAAACCTGACCAGGTTGAAATTTAGGAACTGGAGAAGACGATATGGAACACAGGCCTGAAACTGTGTTTCCAGAATATTACTGGTCTGAAAAATGTTAATAGCATGTACTTAAGACAATATCCTCAAATTGAATTTCAAATCAATTTGCTGGATAATATTCTTTAGCCACATGAGTAAATACAAGCCCTGTTCCTCAATGTTTGCTGTTGTTGTTAATTTAAGGAATATAACACTTTTGTAGAAGGTTAAGAAAAAGTTATTTAATTTTAAGCTTGGTAGATCTAAACATTTCAGTATTATTCTCTTTGTTCCTCATAAATGCTATGAAACAGAGAAAAAAATGGTTAAATGTAATATTTTCATTTCTTTTCACCTTGTATTTAAGTGTCTTTGATAGTTTCCATCCTAGTTTGCAAGTCACCAAACCTAAATATTTCATCAGGAAATGAACTAGATTAAAGGTAAGCTAAAAACTGGTTTTTTCTTCTTTAAAAAATAAAAATTTTTTAATTAATTTATTTGAAGGAGTAAAGCTTCTTAGAAATCAACCCAATGAAATCATGGTTTAATGTTTTCAACTAGTCCTATTCCAAACAAAGCATAAAAAGAAAAAGAAAAAAAAATCAAATTAACAATATTTTCTAGGCAAAAACAGATTACGTAGTATTAGGCATTAGATTAGGTTACCATTACAAACAACTGGTTAAATTTAAATAAAATTTGTAATAAAGTATTCCATCTTTAAAATATGAATCACAGAACTCATAAATTCAAACTCCTAATAGGATATATGCAAAAATAAAAAAAAAATTAAAGTACAAATATACAATACTATTTTAATAGGCTGAATTTTGCAATAATCTGTTTTATATAAAGTACATTTAACTAAAAGCTGCTACTTTATTTACCTATGAAAGCCATAAAATAGGTAAAATAACTATTCACATTTAAACCATTGGTTTCTCTGCATTTTGAATTCAAACTTCATGCAATATTGAAGGACAGTAGATTATGTTGGATTTAGTCAGACTGCTTTTTCATTTTTCCTAGTAAGTAGGATTTATAAGTAAAGATAGCCAACCCAATAAACCAGATTGAACAGGGCAAAAGCTGTTGGGAAAAATATTCGAGAATAGGAATCAATTTTGGCAATGCGTATGTGTATCCTCCCTTCCCTCCACGATCCTGTTCTGCAGTCTTCAAAGCAACAGAAGAAGCTGGCACAATCTTTGCCCTCCAAACACTGGTAGCCATAATCATCTTCTCCTTGTGGCAGAGAAAGGCTATTCATTGGAATCAGAGTGGATCCAGGATGGAGTCCAGAGGACATCTGAGTAAGATAATAAATGAGTGTTGAGGAAAAAATAGCATGAAAAAGATCAATTTGTCCCCTCAAGGCAAACTCTAGGAGTGATATGCAGTAAAAAAAAAAAAAATTGCATTTTTCAAAAAATCAAACAATATTCAATCCTAACATCTTTTTTTAGGCTATAATTTACTTTGTAGCATGCTGTTGCTGCTGCTAAGTCACTTCAGTCATGTCTGACTCTGTGTGACCCCATAGACAGCAGCCCACCAGGCTCCCCTATCCCTGGGATTCTCCAGGCAAGAACACTGGAGTGGGTTGCCATTTTCTTCTCCAATGCATGAAAGTGAAAAGTGAAAGGGAAGTCGCTCAGTTGTGTCTGACTCTTTGCGACCCCATGGACTGCAGCCTACCAGGCTCCTCCGTCCATGGGATTTTCCAGGCAAGAGTACTATACAAATATTATTTTATATTCCAAAGATTCTGAAGGAAAAAGTCACTAAAAAATGAAATATATTTTTATACCTTTAAAAAGATGGTCTACTAAATTATTGTTGACCATGAATCTAATTCTAAAATGAGGATAAACTATATTTTCTATGATATTTTACAGTAAAACATTTACAATACTATAAACATCTGTTAGTTTGCTGTGGTTATATTCTGTATTGTATTTTAGTCATAATAAGAACAAATAATAAAGATTGACAAGTTCATATCAATTTTCTTATCACTTAATACCTAAATAGCATATGTTCCAATGTTAATCAGAGTGAAAGTGGTTAAAATGCAAGATTGTTAGTATATGATTTTGATAAAGCAGAAAATTTTAAGAAGGTGTAAATGAATAAAAAATATTTGAGGTCTGGAGTTTTAGATAAGCATGAAGCATTGTGTTTGGGAGAAAGAACATGCAGGAGTTAAAAACTCAGCTTGGTAACAACTGATATTCAAAATTTTGCTCATTCTACCAAAATTTGTCTCATTCCAGTCCTCCCCATAGCTGGGGAAGAATTACATTAATGAATGCTTAAATAAAATGGCAAGTAAATTATGAATGAAAATTGCCATCTTTAGTAACCCTTATTCTTCAGGACATCCACGTATTTCAGGGGTTAT
This sequence comes from Cephalophus harveyi, assembly GCA_006410635.1. Classification (NCBI taxonomy): domain Eukaryota; kingdom Metazoa; phylum Chordata; class Mammalia; order Artiodactyla; family Bovidae; genus Cephalophus; species Cephalophus harveyi. The sequence goes on from SJYT01011339.1 coordinate 60,583, forward strand.
TTTAGATGTGAATCTCACAATATAGTATAATCAATGGTTTTATTTTGTAAACACTGAATACAATGCTGAAATTATAATAATTATCATGGTTTTAAATTCTAATGAAAATGTTTATAAAAATTTTTCATCCTAAATTCTGAAATAAATCTCAAAACTATGAAAATTAAACACTGTATGAGAAAGATTTAGAAAATCAAGCACAAAGATGAGAATTTTAAAACATTTGGACCTATATTCAAACCCACTTTATTTCTAAAATAAACAGAGAATCTGAACCAGTAAATATTAAACATTCAGTAGATGCAAAAAGCAAGTAATCAGTTAATGATGTTTTAAAAAGATAAATCCATCACACAAGGTATACTATCCATATTAGAAACAAATTGTGCAGCCCAAAGATAAGCAATGCCCTAAAAACAAATAAATGCGTGACTGAACCTGTGCACACGTATCATGAAAAACAGAGGCAATATATTATTATATGTTAATGATGATCTTCTGAGATTGATACTTGGGTTTACTTGACTAGACTCCTAAATTTTAGTGGAGCACTAACATGTACAAAATCAAGATAAATTTGTATTAATTTTCTTATCACTTGATACTTAAATAGCATATGCTCCAATGTTAATCAGAGTGAAAGTAGTTAAAATATAAGATTGCTAGTATGCAATTTCAAGGCTATAAGACATAAAACACATTCCCTTTATCACTCAGAACTGCCATAAATGGAGACAGTGTGTTTGTTGTAAGATATCAGTTTTGTATGAGAAGGATGATCAAACATAAAAGTGCACAAAAATGGAGGAAAATTGCAAATGTTTCGCTTAAAATATGAACCAATCCCTGGTGGCCAAAATCATGGAGAACATCCATTGCAGGGACACTTTAGATTGATGGTTTTCTAGTTTCCTGCTATCTCCCTCAAAATGCCACTAATCATAAATTGAAACTATACTTCATTGAATGATGAACGTGACTTGAAGTGAATTTTGTATGTGCTAAGAAAAATAACTAAAGAGTTGATACAGCATCAGTAAAATAAAATATTTGTGAAATACAGATTTGTAATCTGGAACCACTGAAATATGAATTGGAAAAATATAAACATTATAAACCTTATTTATCTGAAGTACATCTGCATAGTCTACCTTATAATTTCTCAAATAAAGATCCTGATGTCCACCCAAAATAACAAACATTGAGAAAATAAATAGACCTGTTTAAATAATATAAAGAAAACAACAATCAAATAGAATTTTCTTCTACTTCAAATGATGTAGTTTTGAGAATATACCATCTTTTTGTTATTTCAAACAAATAAGGTAGATTTTTGTCATTCTGAGTTGTCAATCTTGGTACTTCAAGAACATAGAAGTTAATGTAAATAATTATCAGAGGAAAGTAAAAAATAGAGAGTTAAAAAAACAAATAAACCTAATTCTGAGGGTTGGGACCAAGGTTGATAAGCAGAGAATTATATTTTCACTTGTACATTTATACATTGTTTGATTTGTTCATTTGTTTCAACCATACACAAGTAAGTTCTTACTGTATTTCAGGTTTCACCAATATCAAATAATCATTCCTGGGAGCTGTGCCAAATACCATTATAGGAAAGAAAGTTTATCATTGGTGAAACTGTGTATTGATACAGCTTTTCATTATTTTTGTGCTCTAAAAGGTAGAGGATTGCTTATTCATAAAGATATGATATGTATTAGCTGAAGAATGGGCTGTGGGTTGGGTACTGTGGCCAAAACAAATACACACACAAAAAAATACCTTTCACACTGTATTTCCACTCTTATATTCTAGTTACATTCTCAGTAATATATCTTGAACTTTTGCAGTAGTCTTTATCTCCTTGCTTCTTTTGTAATTCAAAAGTATTCCATACTACTTATAATTATCTTTCAAAAATATAGAAACAAATATGCCATCTTTGAAAACATTAATAGCTTATCAGTGCTGACAGGGCAAAATCTAAATTTCTTAACATTGTGCTGGAGACTTCAACATCTTGGCAATAAACAACTTTTCTATCCTCAACTTCGCTTAATTTTCTTCCTAAGATTCCTATTTTTAAACCAGCATTGTCCAGAAGTTTATACTAGTTACATGTGGCTATTAAGCACTTGAAATGTGACCACTGCTACTAAGATTTAAATGTTAAATTTTTGATTGATTTTAGTTAATTTAAATCAACCTAGCTAGTGGTTATTGCATTAGACAAACAGCTTGAGAAATACACGAGTCTACTTTTTATTTTTATATGTAAACCTCAACCTGGATTACATGGTTCCTTCTCTCAAAGGTTCTTGCTAATTCGTTTTCCTGAAAACTGCAATTTATTCTTCAGAGAACTACTTCAAAGACGTCATGCTTTCTTTGTAGTTTTCTCTATCAAATTCCCACTTGGAAGAATTAGTTTCCATACATTTTGAACAAATTATTTACAGTGAAATGAGAGACGCCCACCCACTGCACTGTCACTCACAATGGTATAGCCTCTTCTCAACACTATGTGCTTGTTAGTGTTTCACAAACTGTATTACATAATGTCTCAAGACTCCTGTGCATGAGACAGTCCACTTAGTTCAGACTCTGTGGTGGCTAACTCTATTTCAGTAAGAACATCTTCAAATATGCTTAGCTTATATCTGTCGTAGAAAATATTTTGGGACTGAAAAGGTATTTGAAACCAGTTATCTAATTTCTCTTTCCTTACAGTGTCTTTCTTTACTTTTGATTTTTACATTGGACTGTTATTTGTACTGTATTTCTTATCTTCTGTTTATACTTCTAATTTTTCCACAACTAGATTTACAGAGCCCTGAAAGCAGAGAACATTCTGTCATTATTCTCTTTATAGTGTCTTGTCCATTCTTAGGCACTCAGTCGTGTCCAACGCTATGCACCTCCATGGACTGTAGCCCACAAGGCTTCTCTGTCCATGGAATTCTGCAGGCAAGAATACTGAAGTGGGTAACCAACCATTCCTTTCTCCAGAGGATCTTCCTGACCCAGGGATCTAACTTGGGTTTCCTGCACAGCAGGGAAATTCTTACTTCAGAGCCACTAGGGAAGCCCATCTTGTCCACTGTTGGTGAAATAAACTTCACACATTTAACATTTCCACCAACTGAGAGATTACAAATAAGCAAGTTCCATCCTCAAATGGCTATACCAGGCTCCTAATATAGGTATAAAATAGTTTTCTGGTATTTTTATCAACAAAGGGCTGACTACTTGAGTTTTAAAATGAACAACTCTTTATTTGGATTGTTTATTATTATTGCTTTTCTGATATCTTTACCTCTTTCATAGTGGATCTTGATTCTATAATTCAATATATTTAGTATACTAGATTTAACTGAAAATAGATATTGATACAAACATACCTGAATCATATTCTCAATGAATAGAAATAAAATCCTATTAAAATATATTCAGTTCAGATGCTCAGTCCTGTATGACTCTCTGTGACTCCAGGGACGACAGCAGGCCAGGCTTCCCTACCGTCACCAACTCCTAGACCTTGCTCAAACTCATGTTCATCCAGTCAGTGATGCCATCCAGCCATCTCATCCTTTGTTGTCCCCTTCTCCTCCTGCCTCCAATTTTTCTCAGCATCAGGGTCTTTTCAAATGAGTCAGTTCTTCGCATCAGGTGGCCGAAGTATTGGAGTTTCAGCTTCAACAGTCCTTTCAAAAAATATTCAGGACTGATTTCCTCTAGGATTAACTGGTTGGATCTCTTTTCAGTCCAAGGGACTCTCAAGAGTCTTCAACACAAGAGTTACAAAGCATCAATTCTCTGGTGCTCAGCTTTCTTTATAGTCCAACTCTCCCATCCATACATGACTACTGGAAAAACCATAGCATTGACTAGACAGACCTTTGTCAGCAGAGTAATATATCTGCTTTTTAATATGCTGTCTAGGTTCATCATAGTTTTTCTTCCATGAGCAAGTGTGTTTTAAGTTCATGGCTGCAGTCACCATCTGTAGTGATTATGCCCCCAAAAATAAAGTCTCCCACTGTTTCCATTGTTTCCCCATCTATTTGCCATGGAGTGATGAGACTGGATGCCATGATCTTAGTTTTTTGAATGTTGAGTTTTAAGCCAGCTTTTTCACTCCCCTCTTTCACCAAGAAGCTCTTTAGTTCCTCTACACTTTCTGACATAAGGATGATGTCATCAGCCTATCTGAGATTATTGATATTTCTTTGGTGATCTTGATTCCTGCTTGTTTTTCATCCAGCCCAGCATTTTGCATGATGTATTCTGCATATAAGTTAAATAAGAAGGGTGACAATATACAACCTTGATGTACTCCTTTCCTGATTTGGAACCAGTCTGTGGTTGCATGTCCAGTTCTAACTGTTGCTTCTTGACCTGCATACAGATTTCTCAGGAGGCAGTTCAGGTGGTCTGGTACTCCTATCTTTTTAAGAATTTTCTAGTTTGTTGTGATGGACACAGTCAAAGGCTTTGGCATAGTCAATAAAGCAAAAGTAGATGTTTCTCTGGAATTCTCTTGCTTTTTCGATGACCCAACGGATGTTGGCAATTTGATCTCTGGTTCCTCTGACTTTTCTAAAAATCAGCTTGAACATCTGGAAACTGGGTTCATGTACTGTTGAAGCCTGGCTTGGAGAATTTTGAGCATTAGTTTGCTAGCAAGTGAGATGAGTGCAATCATGCAGTAGTTTGAACATTCTTTGGCATGTTCTTCTTTAGGACTGGAATGAAAACTGACCTTTTCCAGTCTTGTGGTCACTGCTGAGTTTTCCAAACTTGCTGGCGTATTGAGTGCAGCACTTTCACAGCATCATCCTTTAGGATTTGAAATAGCTCAACTGGAATTTCATCACATCCACTAGCTTTGTTCACAGTGATGCTTCACAAAGCCCATTTGACTTTGCATTCCAGGATGTCTGGCTCTAGGTGAGTGATCACACCATCGTGGTTATCTGGGTCTTGAAGATCTTTTTTGAGTAATTCTTCTGTGTATTCTTGTCACCTCTTTTTAATATCTTCTTCTTCTGTTAGGTACATGCCATATCTTTCCTTTATTGAGCCCATCTTTGCATGAAATGTTTCCTTGGTATCGCTAATTTTCTTGAAGGGATCTCTAGTCTTTCCCATTCTATTGTTTTCCTCTATTTCTTTACATTGATCATTAAGAAAGGCTTTCTAATCTTTCCTTGCTATTCTCTGGAACTCTGCATTCAAATCGGTATATCTTTCCTTTTTTCCTTTTCCTTTAGCCTCTCTTCTTTTCTCAGCTATGGTAATAAAGACCAAGTCAAAATGGCACTGACATTCACAATAAAAGATAAAGAAGAAAAAAATAAAGAAATACAGACATAAGAAAATGATAGAAGGACAAAAGGAAGGATGAAAAGATAGAAGGAAGGAAGGAAGGTGGGGGATGCAGTAAGAGAAACAGAGAAGAGGTCCACTGTATAATATCACATGGAGAATAAGGTAGAAAACATTTTTATTAACATATTTTTCTTAGAGCGGTCATTGAAGCTAAAAATCTATTGTGTTCAAGTATCATCTCTTTCTCTTGGAAGAGGGCATGGCAACCTACTCCAGTATTCTTGCCTGGAGAGTCCATGGACAGAGGAGCCTGGACAGCTAGAGTCCATAGGGTTGCAAAGAGTTGGACACAACTGAAGCAACCTAGTACTTATGTATGCATCATCTCTTCCTAAGTAAAATAAATTGAACTTTTCAAGGATTCTCAGCTAAGCAGTCAAAGAGATCTCAAGAACGCCTGTGAGTATCATTTAAATAGACACATTGACCTTTCAATGACTCCAGACAAGATCTTTGGTCCTGGCCCATTACCATAAATAATTTGGTGAAGGAAAGGAAATGCTTGGTTTTAAACTATTCACAATTTGGGGCCTAAAAAATAAAGTAGAGTGTTGGCAGAACAGAGACATAGAGAATGAGAAAGGAAGACAAACTCACAAACTACTGAAACAGGTGTAAAGGCAATGTGCTGCAAGATTTCTGGGTCTAGGCTTGCATTTGATTCTCCTGGCTGGAACAGAAGAAAAACACAGATTCCACAAAGCCCTTAAATAGAACATTTTGAGACAACAGCAAACAGAGCTATCTATTCTTCATAAAAGTGTGTTCTGATTTACCTGATTAGCAAGACCATATGGTTGAACACTGAACTAGGCAGGGAGTCAGCTTTGATTAGTGATCCAGTTTTTCACTTAAAGTGTCATTTAGTATTGAAAGAGCTAATGAAGCATGTAACTGAACAGAAAGAAGACACTATAGAGTTTTATTTTAGATAGCTCTAAATATATTTCTTCTCTAGGTAGTCAATTAAATGTTTAATTTAACTTTTCAATATTTATAATTTAGTGCTTTTAAGCACTCATTTATTTTTTATTCCTTACTTTTTCAGCTTTAGTATTTTGCTTCTAGGGCTTGGTGATATATTGTAAATATTAAACAAATAGATAATTTTTTCTTAAGTAGCTATTCTAGAATAATACCTAGAACCTGGGTGTCCTTAATAAATATTTGATGAATGAACAATTATATGAACATCATAATTTTAAAGCTTGCACTCCAGTGTTTCAGCTTCCTGAGTGAGGCATCTGGTAAGGTGGTTGAGAGCACATGACCTGGAGTCAAACTGATTATCTGTAGTCCTACAATAGCCTTAGATAATATTAGTATCTATATCACATATTCTTAGAATGAAATTCTAGAATCCATGTGAGACTGTACATTGTCATTCTATAATGCCAATTATTTTTATTTTAAACATTTTCATTTACAATGTTCAGAAATAAAATTGTCAAGGTAGTAACTGAACATAGCTGTGGATGAGTAAATGATGAAATGGAAAAACCAGAGAGGATGCTTGGCTTGTAGTAAAGGAAAAAAGTAGAAAACCTGTGTTTTTTGTTACTTAAAAAAATAGCAAATGGGTATTAAACTTAAAATCATTGCCTCCTGATGCTTTGTCCATTCAGAGACCATAGTAAATCTTATTAATAAGCTAAAATGACATCAACTTGAGAGAATCACAGGCTAATTCTACCACATAAATTCTGAAACATGTACCACCAACAATGTGTTCTTCTTCCTTGGAATATTGTTGAAATCTGGAAACAAATACATAAGGCTTTGGTCCTTGAAGTACAACATAATATAATTTTAAAGTATGGCAAAATTATATAAACAAACTGATGAAAAATGAGGGACAGGAGAAAAAGCATTATATCCTAGAACTTACAAATTTAGCACATAACCTGAAAAATCCCATGCTTCATTATGTATCTGCTAGCCAGCAAATTTGGAAAACTCAGCAGTGGCCACAGGACTGGAAAAGGTCAGTTTTCATTCCAATTCCAAAGAAAGGCAATGCAAAAGAATGCTCCAATTACCGCACAATTGCACTCATCTCACATGCTGGTAAAGTAATGCTCAAAATCCTCCAAGCCAGGCTTCAGCAATACGTGAACCGAACCGTGAACTCCCTGATGTTCAAGCTGGCTTTAGAAAAGGCAGGGGAACCAGAGATCAAATTGCCAACATCCGCTGGATCATGGAAAAAGCAAGAGAGTTCCAGATAAACATCTACTTCTGCTTTACTGACTATGCCAAAGCCTTTGACTGTGTGGATCACAATAAACTGTGGAAAATTCTGAAAGAGATGGGAATACCAGACCACCTAACCTGCCTCTTGAGAAATCTGTATGCAGGTCAGGAAGCAACAGTTAG
>SJYT01011339.1:69169-116748 GCA_006410635.1 Cephalophus harveyi
TGGTGATGAACAGGGAGGCCTGGCGTGCTGCGATTCATGGGGTTGCAGAGAGTCGGACACGACTGAGTGACTGAACTGATGGTAGGTTTGGTCTTTCCAGGTGTTGCTAGTGGTAAAGAACTCATCCACCAAAGCATGAGACACAAGAGACTTGGGTTCAATCCCTGGGTCAGGAAGATACCCTGGAGGAAGATCCCCACTCCAGTGTTCTTGCCTGGAGAATCCTATGGACAGAGGAGCCTGGATGGCTACAGTCCATAGGGTTGCAAAGGGGCAGACACCACTGAAGCGACTTAGCACACACGCACGTATGGTAAATTTACAAGCTTGCCACTCATGCATAATTGTTTTATATAGTTTTCAAGTGTATTGTTATTATGGAACAAATCTGCTTGGAGAACATTTAGTGAAATTAGCAATGAAGTGTCTTATTTTTCAGAATCTTTTAAGAACAGACAACATAAAGGAAGGGTTACAAGCTTGACCTCTGGTACCAAAAACAACCTGGGTTTGAGTCTTGGATTCTTCACTTTCTAAGGTTGTCCTTGTGCAAAGTATTTAGTAGGTGTCTATGAGCATAAATGAAATCATGCATGTAAAATAGAGGAGTTCCTGGTACACTCAATAAAAGTTAAGTATTACCTTAAGGTTGTTATAATGCCATTATAAAAAGAAATTATAGCTAGTTATCCAATACTTAAGTATTTTAGAGTCAGTAGAATTAATTCTAATTTACCAACTTGATGTTTTATGAGTTAAGGTAGACATATGCTTAGGAAGGGAGAGTAAGAGAGTACAACTGTACTGGTACAAAAGCCAAACATATCTTTTCTATGACATAGAAAGCTGCGTCTTTCAAACACAGTTGAATACCAACATTAAAGAGGGATATTAATCTCTAAAAATTAGGTTTGTGGGACAACCATATTAGAAATTAAAATCCTATCACAAAAATAGATTCAAACAGAGAGCTTAAATGAGGAGTTTTCTAGGGCAAAGAATTTACTACTTGTGGAAAACTTCACAGCATAATAACCACTCTTTGCAGAGGTGATTCAAAAGTACTTTCTAGGGAAAAAAATATAAATATACTTCTGCTAGTGGGAAATATTAGGTACTCAGTTTCATTTTAGTATTTTTTATCTTTTGTCAGGGTACCTCTAGCATTTATATCAGTCTAAGAAAATATAACATGAGAACTCAAAAGAGTATCTCCAACAGTAAGTCGTTGTTTATAGAGATAATTTTTTTTTTAAACATACCGAGGTCTTGATTTTTGGCTTTTTTTCTCTAGTAGTCTTAACTTTTTTGTTGCTGGTAAAATAATGCAAGGTGCCATACTCCATCAAAGCTGCAAAAACAAAAATGAAACAAACAGAAACAAAGAGATCCATCGCAGTCACGTAAGAAACCTTAGGTAAGGACTTCCTGGCAATTGTACTCAGAGTTGTCATAGTCAGCACTGTGGTGATACCTGTGGAGGGAGGGAAGAAAAATAGATGATGAAAATGATCTTAGACCATTTTTATTCTTCCATTTGATATGGCAATATTGTTTGCATAAATAAACCATGGAAACAAAAGAATATGATTATTCATGATTTACAGGGGAAAAATATCTGGTAACCGTAGCTACATTGTGTTCAGTGTGTTCTTTGTATAACTTTTAATCATGTAAATTCTCTGGACTGCAAGTAGGTAACTCCCCATACCTGTCCTCGCCTTCTTCCAGAATAATAGACTATTCAATTTTTAGCTGACCTGTGCCTGCCTGGAAGTACACATTTATTTGCCAGCTTCATTTAGCTATGTGTGGCCACAGGCTGAAATGTAGCCAAGAAAAATCAAGTCAAGGGTGTACACAAAGACCAAAAGATGTCCTTAGACGTTAGAGAGATAGGAAATGCCTTTCTTTTCCTCTTTCTCAATTGATTTCTGCTGGAATATGATAGCCAGACCATTAGAAGCCACGTTAGACCCTTGTCTAATTTTAATCTACAGTGATTTAAAGTTTCCTGTCACGCACAGTTAAAATTAATCCAAACTGCCATAATATTTTTATAACTTGTATTAAACCTATTTTTTAGTCTCAGTAAAGAATACAGGCAAAATGACACCAAGGACTATTTTTAAAAGACAAGAGTAAATCATATTTTGAAGAACTCAACATATAAAATGAGGATGTCCCCCTGGACCCAAGCCCTGTGTATGGATCTCTGAGGCTGTCTATTTCTCTTTATCCATGGCCTTCTTGTGGTTCTTACCACTGCTCATTTTAGTCCCCCTTACAGATGCACAGGCTCTATCTCTTCTTATCTAAACTACCTTAATTCTCATTCTTTGTCTCATGAAACAGAGCACCATTAGTGGAATTGTTTTCTCTCTAAGAAGTACTAATATAATGCCAGATGAATCTTAATTTGGCCAGTTATTTACAGACTGGCAATATCTGGGTTGAAAAAAATAGCACCTCTTTTGTATGATGAAGTTAATAGCCAACTTTTTCCTTCATGTCTACATTAAAACACACCTTAATAATAATTTCTTTCATATGTCCATCTTTTTATTTTTGTCATCACCTAGGATTGAAAAAAAATTAAGGTTGATACAATTATGATGGATTGGAAGTTATGGAGACAAGTTAAGTTCAAATTCGGACACTCCCATCTATTAATTCTGTGACCTCAGGGAAGTTTCTTAACTCATCTGTGTCCCTCAGCTAAAAAATTGACACAAAAATGTAATATATTTTGTTTAATATATTTATAAAAAATGTACTTACTTCACTTGGGTTTAAAGTAGATGTAAAATCTTTCTTCCCTTCTAATACTAGATTTTAAATCTATAATTTCCCCCTCTAAGCAAGGCTTTAGCTGCATTTTACAAATACTTATATGCTAATTTCTTACTAAAATTCAGTTTGAAATGTTTTCTAATTTCCCTTATTTAACCCAGGGGTTATCTAAAAGATCATTTTAAAAAATTCCAAATAAATGAGGCAATTATTAACCTGTAAATTAAAGGATTTTCATATAGTAAGTGTGAAATAATCTCAGTGAAAACTATTCTTCTCTCTTCCTTGCTTAGCACACTATTTTTTGTAATTTATTAAATCATAACATTCCTATGGTCAAAGGTAAATTTCCCAAGGTACCCTTGCTTCCATTATTATGACTCATTCAAAGTAGATTGATTTCATTGTCAGTAACGAAATTGAATTTCACTTGACTAAAATACTATTACACATCTATTTCATGAAGTAAGGAAAACTGTAGCAGAACTTAGCTTCTAGACAATTACCTATTTTATTTAGTATTTATTATCACAGAGTTTAGCTTAAAAATAATATGGTGAATTTCCTATTAAAATATCTCTGAGTTCATGAAAGTAAGAAAACATTTAGAATACCACATATCCAACAGAGACTTCATTAGGTCTCTGCCACCTCCTCAAAGAGGACTAGTCTAACTCCACAAGATAACATAGCAAATGAGTATCCACCCACATCCCTTGTCATTCTCTAGCCATTTACTTTGATTTTTCTTTATAGCTGTTATTACTCACTGACATTTTATTATATGTTTTACACATGTGTACATCACCTGTATACCCCACTAAAACATAAATGTTTCCTGTTTTAACATGAACATTAGCACTTTATAACATATGTTCACTGTTAACACTGCAGCACCTAGAACGCTACGCATTTCACATAAAGCAGTTGAAAAATTTTGTTAAAATGCAATGTTGAATAAATGAGCTGAGGAAATTGTCATTCAGTGATGTATATATTTATGCATGTATGCATATGTAATTTTAAAAATATCCTTGCTCCTCCAACTACATAGGATCCACAATTTTAAGAGATATTTTCTAAGTAGACTTGACTATGGCTTATGTTTATAGTTGATACGGTAACATTATAAAATATGAAGTCATGTAAAAATACAATTCCACAACTGTCTATTCTCTTTGACATTATGGCATAGGCTTTTGGTTTTGTAGAAACCTAAAGGTATAAAAAAATCCATCCAAATTATCTTTGGGAAAATATGAAATAAATGTTTAAAAACAACATATAATATTTATTATACTCAGTTGTTGTTGTTTAGCTGCTGTCATGTCCCAGCTCTTTGTGATCCTGTGGACTGTAGCCCAATAGGATCTTCTGTCCATGGGATTTTCCAGGCAAGAATATTCAGAGTAGCATACAAAAAGAATCTAAAGTAATTTATTTACCTTGTAACATAAAATAATTTGAAATAATTACAGAAACAACATTCAGCTATGAATGCTTTGTCCCCAGCTGTATCTATACCTCTCTTTAGACCCTCTGGGAGTTGCAGTTCCAAGTACAGACCTAGGTACTTCCTGTTTTATCTTGCTACTTTCATGTGATTTGAATTTTACAATTTTTTTTACTATTTACTAAATGGAGTTATTTACCAGCTGCAACAGAACCACAGGAAAACCTCTTTATTTTTGAAAATAGAAACTGTGCCAACTTTTTTTATGTATTTTAAGACACTATTATCAGTAGTGAGATTCATGTACTATACTGATGTGGGGAAGTAATCAATTAATAATTTTTCTTTGTATATCTATATAAGAGTTTAGGTTACCATTTTCTTTTAAACAAATGTATAGTAATTAGGCACATTTTCTTATGCCTAATTACTGATTACACTGATTATTGCAACAGATTGCCAAAGAAAGAAAGGAAAAGTTTCTTTTATCAAGTACTAACTACAAATTACCCTTTTAATCAATGTTATTATACAGGCAACTCTCAAAAGTTCACAGAATAATAACACATTTTATAGATAACAGAAGCCCAGAAACTTCTTGTCCCTGTCCTTTGGAATAGTTGAATATTCATTAGTACCATTGTAAGAGCAGGGGATTTCAAAGCCTTCTAAATACATGCTAGTCAATAAATACTGCCTATTAGTGATTCAGCTAAAAAATAAAGTCTTGATGAAAAGTATTGACAACACTGACCACATTTAAGATGCTTGGATTCTGTATGATTTTCATGCATTAATTCTTATTTAGCCTCTATGCTTCCCTTGACCTCTATTAAAAACATTTCTGAGATTTCCATCTCTTTACAATTCTATTTCCTACATGTTTACATATATTCACTTCAACATCACACTGCACTAGAGTACCTGTCCATTTTTGTCTGTAATTAGAGGAATATTTCTAATATATTAGACTATAAACTTTTAGCATATTAAAAGTTGCATGACACTATAGCATAAGATTACATCATACCCAATGATGTTCTTGCAGGTACTGCATCTTTATTGATCCAAAAAGACACCCAAGAAAGTACAACTGTCAGAATACATGGAATGTACGTCTGAATAGTGAAATATCCCATTCGTCTGCTCAAGTCAAAGAAAATTGTCATGATAATATAGTCCCCTGGAAGAAAAAAAAATATTTTAGCTATAAAATACAAATAAGTATAGGATTTCAAGCCATAGATTTAAATACAAATGCCACTTGATGCAAGCATTAGTCATTGATTTGTGTTCCTTTCTTACCAGAGATTGTGTGAGAGATTTCAGTTGTGTTCCGTAAACCTACAAATGCAAACTGATATAATCTCCAGTATTTAGGATCAGCCACTTCTACAGATGGCTTTTTCCACTTATACTCAATTTCATTTTTAGGGTATCCATCTAGGTAAAAATTAAAATTAAAAATATATACATTAGCAGATCTAAATCTGTTATTGTTGCAATACCAACATTATTAAAAGACAAATGTTTGAAAATTCTTTCTCATTTTTATATTTTAATATAGAAAAATACTGCATAAAATTGGTGAGTATAGTATAAAGAATAATCCTAATGATTAAATAATGATAGTCCATGCTAATTACATTTAAATGAAGAAATAAAATCTTGTTAGCATTTAAGAAAAACCATGCATCCACTCCAATAAAATATTTTCCTGTTCAACCAGAGGTAACCACTGACCTGATTTATGTGATAATCCTCCCCTTATGATTTTGGTTATATATAATTTTGATAAGCAGTTCTGAAAAATATAGTTTAGGTTCTTTTTGAACTCTGCTTGATTTTTGCCATGCGGGATGTATTATTTTATATCTTATTTATTTTAATATAGTATTTATAATCATCATTCATGCTATTTTATATAGCAGTAGTAAATTTGTTCTGTTGTAAAGATGTGCCAAAATTTATTCATCCATTTTACTGTGTCCACACTTATAATCTTTCCTGTTGGCTATTACTAACACTGCAGTTTACAATATTATTGTACATGTCTCACAAAACACATATATGCAAAAGTCTCTCTGGTATAAATACTTAGACATGAAATAGCTGGGTATTGGGGATTATATATACTTCCCACTTTAAGAGATAGTGCCAATCTCTTTTCCATAGAGAATATATTAACCTCATCTCTCATCAGGCAGAGTTTGAAAATGCATGTTGATCCATGTTTACATTAAAGTTTATGTGGACAGGCTTCTTTATTTTCACTGTAGAGTGTTTTTTTTTTTTTCCCTGAATATGAATAAAATTTAGAACAAATTTCACATGCTTATTAGATTTTTGAGTTTATTCTTTGGATCATTGCTCATTCAATTGTCCATTATTTTACTGTTTGTTTGTTGTTGTTGTTGCTGTTTTTCTTTTTCTTGGTCTGAATTCTTATATATGTTCTGGATGTGTTGAAAACATCTACTTTCTTTATAGCTGTCTAGAATGGAAGTGCATTCTTTTAAAAAACACATGCTTTTATTTTTGCTACATGTCCTAGAAATACACAAGGGTATTTTGGACCAAGTTAAGGAAATTTGGGAAAATCCATGTTGGGTGGGCTTGTGATGCTGATTCAGACCTTAGTCAAATAAGACAGTGAGCTAGTCACTTAACCACTCTAAATTTCATGATTTTGAGTCTTAAAATGGGAACTATAATGACATCTTCTAAATATATTTGTTGTGAGATATTAGATGGATGAGGATTAATTCTCTATTGGACTCACATAGAATGTGTGAAAAAAAGATGGTTATAATTATTATGTTGATGTTAGTGACACCTAGTTGCACTCACAGGGATAGAATATTCCCAGTAAAGACAATCAAAGCTAAAGAGATACCACACCAAGCATTTAGGCATGATATCTAGAGGAGAATACAGTATATCTTCAAATATTCATGTATCAGCTACTCCTTGAATGTTCCTATTAATCAAGTCTTTGTTATTAATTGACTTTTATTCATTGAGAGGTCAATGCTAGAAAATCAAAGTAGTGAGACATGAGATTATGAATTAAAAAGGACATTTTAGTGAGATGAAAATTTTAAAAAGTCAAAAAAATCCTTAATAAAGGGCAACAAGAGATACATGAGAATGTTTAAAGTGAAGAAGCAGGATAAAGATTTATGAAATCAGTAGTCCTTTAGTTAATCAAAATAGGAAAAGGATACAGATAGAATAAATATTTGTAAATAATAAGATATATATATTAAATATGCATTTATTATCACTTTTTAAAGTAAGAAATAAATGTTATTTATAAATTTATCTAAGACAGTTAAACATAATTTAAACTTCTGATAATTGTATAAATCATGGTTTATCTCATATCATTTTACATTTTTAAATAAAAAGGATCATAGACTATAAAATTCTATTAAAATATCAAGCATTTTATCACTTACAACTTGAAAACTCCAATGGACATGAATGTTCATCCATAGGAAAGTTATGAAGCTGAAGGTAACATTCTGCATTAATTGTCAGTCTATTTAGATGGAAAAATAAATATTAAATAATGAGAAATAATTTCAGGCATTAAAAATATTTTCTTTAATTTTAAAACATAATTTTGTCCTACAATAATGGACTGTGATACAATATAAAACAATATTAATTCTGAAGTCTCAAAATCTTAAGTAGTAATATTATAACATTCATAAATGATTAATAAAATTCTGACATTTTTCTCTCCAGCCAACTAACTTGCCTCAATTAGCCCAAGTGTGGTTTCTGTGTTTGTGATTAAAATTTTATACTTCAGGATCTCAACCAACACACAGGCGTACATACACATGCAGATTAACAGAGTGTATTCGGTTAAGTATGGTAATTTTTTTCCTTTGAATCATAAACACCTTTTCATTAAGGGGATGATTTATAATGAGTCAATATGTTCAAGACAATGAATTAAATAAACCTGAATCTTACCTATCAACCCTCATTTAATCCTCTGTTAGGGATGTTTTACGATACCACTGAAAATCAGAGTATTTTAAAGTGTTATAGCAGGGTGGACTCCTAAAGAAAATCTTTGTCAATCGTTTGCCTTATAGGTTTAAAAATACAGTATTTATGCCACAGCCTTTTCTGCTTCAAAACGGGGAAATCAAGGAGTTTTTCCTCTTTGCCTTCAATCCTATTCACATACTGGTAACACCAAGCTTAAACAACTGTTTCCACAATATTTCACCTTTTTAAACTTTAGTGTATAAAAGAAGTTTCATATTTATTACTTTGTAACTGTGAAAAAAGGAAATTTATGAGTTTCAAATATTAATATGGAAACTAAAATAGAGCAACTATAAGTTTTTTTTTTTTTTAAACAGTAATACCTTAGAGTATATAGAACTCGTCCATCATTCCATATTCGAAGAAGACGATTAGGAGTTGTTATCCAATGAGCATCAGATTTTCTTGAGTTTCTGAAGAAAGTGTCAGGAATCCAAATTTTCCCAACCATATTACTGTTAAGCATGAGCACTTTCATGGTACTATTGAATTTTAGACGACTATCAAACCAGGTTTGGGCAAAAATTATATCTATTGTGTATTCCTAAAGATAAAAAGAGAGTAATGATTCATGATGGTAAAGCTTCTATTTTAGGCATTATTTTCAGAAGTTTGAATTTTTATATTTTAACATTTCTGTAAGTAAATAGCACTTGAACTCAATCTTTTCGTAGAAAAGTGTACACCATTATCTCAACCTTTCTTTTTCATTGTTTACATGAGTCATGTAAAATAAAATCCAAGATTTCTAGCAATAACTGCTGTCCAGTGTCGCTTCACATACTTTTTGTAAATTGTATTCAACATTTTATAATATGATTATTAATATAAAGGTCAATCACTTTCATGTTATCAACTATATAAAAATTATGTGATATTTGTGAGTGATTAAGTCACACAAAAAGGCACAAACTAAAATATCAAAATTCAAGCACTCACCAAATTATCTAACATCCATCAGATTATCCTTTGTCCAGAAAACTAATTTCAGTCATTTAGATTCAAACGTTTTAAAGCAAACACACTCTTTTTCTCTCTTCTTTCACACACACACACACACACACACACAGAAACTTCATTAAGCACTTGTAATATGTTAAGTATTGTGTTGAGTTCTGCAAGTATCAAAAATTGAGAGAGAGAGAAATAGAGTTTTGCATGTATCAGGGCTTCCCTGATAGCCCAGTTGGTAAAGAATCCACCTGCAATGCAGAAGACCCTGGTTCAATTCCTGGGTCAGGAAGATCCGCTGGAGAAGGTACAGGCTACCCACTCCAGTATTCTTGGGTTTCCCTTGTGGCTCAGCTGGTAAAGAATCCACCTGCAATGGGGGAAACATGGGTTCTGATCCCTGGATTGGGAAGATCCCCTGGAGAAGGGAAAGGCTTCGCACTCCAGTATTTTGGCCTGGAGAACTCCATGGACTGTACAGTCCTTGGGGTTGCAAAGTGTCAGACATGACTGAGCGACTTCCACTTGCAAGTATCATGTCATTAAATCCTTACTACAGCCCTATGAAATAAGTACTACTATAATATTTATTTTCAGTTCAGTTCAGTTCAGTCGCTCAGTCGTGTCCGACTCTTTGCGACCCCATGAATCGCAGCACGCCAGGCCTCCCTGTTCATCACCATCTCTCGGAGATCACTCAGACTCACATCCATCGAGTCAGTGATGCCATCCAGCCATCTCATCCTCGGTCGTCCCCTTCTCCTCCTGCCCCCAATCACTCCCAGCATCAGAGTCTTTTCCAATGAGTTTATCAATAGAGACATAAAATAATTCTCCCTACATCATAGAGTAGATGGTATGAAAACTGAGGCATTGTTAAGTTGAATCCCAAATCCACATACATAGCAACCACATATAATGGTCATCATAGTGAGGCCTGATGGTTGCCATAATTAGAGAAAAGCCTCTGTTCATAATCAGAAAGACTATAAATAGGAAATTGCATGGTTATGAGAGAATTCTTAGAAGTAGGTGCTTAGGTATAACCTACCTTTGTATCCTGACAGTTATGCCTACCATATTATAAAAATAAAGAATAATTTGATAAAATTAACGAATAAGAATGCATAACCAATGCTATTGAGAAAGGAAAATGAGTAAGTGTATGTATATATGAAACTTTGATGTTAGAAGGTTAGGAAAAGCGTAAACCGAAAAGTATGAAGTTTTATATGAGTCATTTGAGGTGGGAGAAATTACTTGCTCACTCTTGATGTAATGCTAGCTCTTATCCAAACTTACCCAGAAAGAAATATTTAATATAATAAATAGAAGTATAATTGAGAGTTTGACTAATGAAATAAAAATCTTTAAATGGTAGAGAGAACTGAACAGCAGAAACTGCTTAAGATAAAGTAAGAGGTTAACATACCCCACCAGGATTATGGATTAGCAAAGATACAACATTGCTTGGTAGAGGAAAACTTAAGCTACTTAGTAGGTATATTGGCTGCAGTATTCCTAATGAAGAGGGCATTAAAAATGACACTTGAGAACTAGCTTGTATAGGCCCTGCAGACAGTTGTGGATCCTGCTTTTCAGCTGGCAGTTCCTTCTTTAGCAGACCTGTTTGTAACTGCGCTAATCACTGTTGGATGAGTTATGACTTCCAAAGGGTCAAATTTCCTCAAGCAGAGATTTTTGGGAAAATGAGAAGATTTTTTTTTGCTCACAATTCCCTCAATCTAGGTTCAAGAAGAGAAAGATACAGAGCATGTGTCTTGATAATCCATCCTTCCTAAACTTTTTGCAGAGGTTAATACTTCCAAGCTCTTTTAAATTACTAATCCTTAATAAATACTTCACTGAGATAAGAAGTTATTCAAGACTGTGCCATTTTATACATAATTGAAAAATCCCATTTTATTTGCTCATTTGTATTAGTGTAGTTTCAAGAAAATGATCAAACCCTGTTCTTGTACTTCATGTTCCTATTTACAGATTATAATTATCTACATAATAACTAAGCAAAAGAAGCATGAAAAGGAACTCCAGTCACTCAGAACAACAAGTAGAATAGCTTCTAGGATAAACATTTCAAGATGAGGAGCAGTGCATTTAGCATTTGAGATCATATGTACATTGTGAAACTTTGCCTCCTTGCAGTTAGCCCAGAAAACAACATTAGTGGGTAAAGGTGAAGACGTGAGCCATCTTGACTTCTAACTCAATCAATCAAACCATAATTGATGAAAGTGAGTGTCATGCCCTTTTCCGACTTCACTGTCAGCTTGCAATTACATGCTGTGTCTAAAACTTAAATGCACAGGTTAACCTAGTATCTTTTTTTAGTAATGAAATTAACATCACACAAAATGCAGACCTAAATAATTAACTTAGGTGCATAATTACATCATGAAATTGGGTTGATACTCATTTGATGTTAGGAACCTGGCATTGATCTCTCCCTAAGCTATCGATTCACATGGCCAAAACAGTAAAATAGATCAGTGGTTAGCAGTGAATCAGTTACTAAGGCTATAAACATGTAGAGAAAAGGTACAAGTGTAGCTAATCACCAGCACAAATAGCTTTAGTGATGCAAGTTCATAGGATTCTTCCCCACTTTGCTCAATTATTATAAAACCACCAACTTCTTGATACTGTCACAAGATAAGAAAAAGACTTGGTATTCCTTTCTTCAAATGGAAAAGAAAAAAAGGTTTTGTCAGATACTTAAATCATTGAAGTCAGTCATCAATACATTGAGGGATATTATAACATAAATCCTGCATTCAGTTACCAACTAGTTTCTATTGTTATGTCTGTAAATTTGGATTGCCAAAAGTACATAGTGCCATATACATTGATCAAATAACTTTTTAACAAATATTTTTCAGTGTTCAAGTTACTTCTATATTGTTCTCAGTTTACAAAGATGAACATGAAGTTTTTCTGTTACGTATATTTACATAATAAAATTGGAAATTAATACTACTTAGGAGAGACAGAATTAAAGAGAAATAAAAACAAAAGAGATTATTTTCAGCTAGGAGAAATTAATAAAGACTTCATGATGGAAATTGTATTTAACCTGAATTGACTTTTAAACAGTTGCAAACTAACATTAGAGATTTTTGTCTCTAAAACAAAAGATAATTATGCTGTCCAAGTTCAAATACTGACACAAACATAGAATCAGAGAATTTCTGACATATCAGTATGCTTCTAGAATAGCACTCTTCTCAGTATCATTGGAAGTGTTGGCTTCCAGTGTTTACTTCAGTAGGTCAGATCAAATCTGTACATATCACAAAATAGAGTTCTCTATGCAGATAAAACCAAAGCCTATTGCAGGACTTGCACAACTTCTCCTAGAGAGATTTGTCATGATTTCCATTATAGCAAAATGTTAAAAGTGGAGACATTTAACAAGATTTATCTACTTCAGATTTTAATTAAACTGATGTGAGTTAAAATCCATTGTCAATCAGAAACCTAAGGCTTTCATACATTATTTAAAAGCCTTTAGACTGAAAAAAAAAAAAAATATATATATATATAAATAACACAACTAAGGAATAGGACATTGTCTTTAACTGTATACATAATTTTAAATACTTTTAAGATAAACTACAACAAATACATCAAATGTGTGTTATAGTGAGAAGCTATGATGTAGTCTAAAGAATACTGGTTGAATGGAGACAGGAAATGATGTCAGACTCCCAGTTCTGTGAGTTCCTAGAGTAGGAAGCTGATCAAGTCCTTTATTCTTTCTCAATGGAAAAATAAGGGCACTACATAAAATTATCATTCTTATCTTTCCTAGCTCTAAGGTTTGGTGATCATATTCTAAACATAAATAAAAATAAAGGCCCTATCGACATTGTAGCATCCAGTGACCTATCCTCATAAAAATACTTCTGACTTAAGGTATTGAGAGAGTCAATTCCTACACAGTTGATAAGAAGTCCAGGGACCCCAAGGAGGAGACTTTTTTTTCTTTTTTCTCTACATTCTTAATGTTAGTCATATAAAACATTTTTTTTTCTTTAAGCCCAGAACTGATGATTACACAACAAACAACTCAGTTTAAACTCTGCACTAGGGATTATATAACAACAATGTATCCTGCTGAGAGCGGTTTCTCTTTCCTGAAAACCTTCTGACTAATTCTGATACCTTCAGTTCAGTTCAGTTCAGTTGCTCAGACATGTCCAACTCTTTGTGACTCCATGAATCACAGCACACCAGGCCTCCCTGTCCATCACCAGCTGCTGGAGTCCACACAAAACCATGTCCATTGAGACGGTGATGCCATCCAACCATCATCCTAGGCCGTCCCATTCTCCTCCTACCCTCAATCTTTCCCAGCATCAGGGTCTTTTCCAAAGAGTCAGCTCTTCACATCAGGTGGCTGAACTATTGGAGTTTCAGCTTCAACATCAGTCTTTTCAATGAACACCCAGGACTGATCTCCTTTAGGATGGACTGGTTGAATTTCCTTGCAATCCAAGGGACTCTCAAGAGTCTTCTCCAACACCACAGTACAAAAGTTTCAATCTTCTGTGCTGAGCTTTCTTTATAGTCCAACTCTCACATCCATACACAACCACTGGAAAAACCATAGCCTTGACTAGACAGACCTTTGTTGGCAAAGTAATGTCTCTGCTTTTTAATATGCTATATAGGCTGGTCATAACTTTCCTTCCAAGGAGTAAGCGTCTTTTAATTTCAGGTGGAAGTCACCATCTGCAGTGATTTTGGGAGCCCAGAAAAATAAAGTCTGACACTGTTTCCACTGTTTCCCCATCTATTTCCCATGAAGTGATGGGACTGGATGCTATGATCTTCATTTTCTGAATGTTGAGTTTTAAGCCAACTTTTTCACTCTCCTCTTTCACTTTCATCAAGAGGCCTCTTTAGTTCTTCTTTGCTTTCTGACGTAAGGTGGTATCATCTGCATATTTGAGATTATTGCTATTTCTCCCGGCAAGCTTGATTCCAGCTTGTGCTTCCTCCAGCACAGCGTTTCTCATGATGTACTCTGCATATAAGTTAAATAAATAGAGTGACAATATACAGCCTTGATGTATACATATGCTGCTGCTGCTAAGTCGTGTCAGTCGTGTCCAACTCTGTGTGACCACATAGACGGAAGCCCACCAGATTCCCCCATCCCTGGGATTCTCCAGGCAAGAACACTGGAGTGGGTTGCCATTTCCTTCTCCAATGCATGAAAGTAAAAAGTGAAAGGGATGTCACTCAGTCGTGTCTGACTCTTCGTGACCCCATGGACTGCAAGAATTCTGGCAAGAATACACAGAACTGTAGAAAAAAGATCTTCACGACCCAGATAATCACAATGGTGTGATCACTCACCTTGAGCCAGACATGCTGGAATGTGAAGTCAAGTGGGCCTTAGGAAGCATCACTATGAACACAACTTGTGATGGTAATGGAATTCCAGTTGAGCTATTTCAAATCCAGAATTTGAAATAGGAGCCTACCAGGCTCCTCTGTCCATGGAATTTTCCAGGCAAGAGTACTGGAGTGGGGTGCCATTGCCTTCTCCGGATGTGTATATATATAGCCTTTTCCTATTTGGAACCAGTCTGATGTTCCATGTCCAGTTCTAACTGTTTCTTCCTGACCTGCATACAGATTTCTCAGGAGGCAGGTCAGGTGGTCTGGTATTCCCATCTCTTTCAAAATTTTCCACAGTTTATTGTGATCCACACAGTCAAAGGCTTTGGCATAGTCAAAAGCAGAAGCAAATGTTTTTTCTGAAACTCTCTTGGTTTTTTGATGATCCAGTGGATGTCGGCAATTTGATCTCTGGTTCCTCTGCCTTTTCTAAAGCCAGCTTGAACATCTGGAAGTTCATGGTTCACATATTGCTGAAGCCTGGCTTGGAGAATTTTAAGCATTACTTTACTAGCGTGTGAGATGAATCCAATTGTGCAGTAGTTTGAACATTCTTTGGCATTGCTGTTCTTTGGAATTGGAATGAAAATTGAATTTTTCCAATTTTGTGGCCACTGCTGAGTATTCCAAATTTGCTGGCATATTGAGTGCAGCACTTTCACAGTGTCATCTTTCAGGATTTGAAAGAGCTCAACTGGAATTCCATTACCATCACAAGTTGTGTTCATAGTGATGCTTCCTAAGGCCCACTTGACTTCACATCCCAGGATGTCTGGCTCAAGGTGAGTGATCACACCATCATGATTATCTGGGTCATGAAGATCTTTTTTCTACAGTTCTTCTGTGTATTCTTGCCACCTCTTCTTAATATCTTCTGCTTCTGTTAGGTCCCTACCATTTCTGTCGCTTATTGAGCCCATCTTTGCATAAAATGTTCCCTTGGTAACTCTAATTTTCTTGAAGAGATCTCGAGTCTTTCCCATTCTATTGTTTTCCTCTATTTCTTTGCATTGATGCTGAGGAAGGCTTTATCACTCCTTGCTATTCTTTCGAACTTTGCATTCAAATAGGTGTATCTTTCCTTTTCTCCTTTGCTTTTCATGTCCCTTCTTTTCACAGCTATTTGTAAGGCCTCCTCAGACAGCCATTTTGCTTTTTTGCATTTCTTTTTCTTGGGGATGGTCTTGATTCCTGTCCCCTGTACAATGTTATGAAGCTCCGTTCATAGTTCATCAGGTACTTGTCTATCAGATCTAGTCCCTTAAGTCTTTTTCTCACTTCCACTGTATAGTCATAGGGAATTTGATTTAGGTCATACCTGAATGGTCTAGTGGTTTTCTCCACTTTCTTCAACTTCAGTCTGAATTTGGTAATAAGGAGTTCATGATCTGAGCCACAGTCAGCTCCCGGTCTTGTTTTTGCTGACTGTATAGAGCTTCTCCATGTTTGCCTGCAAAGAATATAATCAATATGACTTCAGTGTCGACCATCTGGTGATGTCCATGTGTAGTCTTCTCTTGTGTTGTTGAAGAGGGTGTTTGCTATGACCAGTGTGTTCTCTTTGCAAAACTCTATTGGCCTTTGCTCTGCTTCATTCTGTACTCCAAGGCCAAATTTGCCTGTTACTCTAGGTGTTTCTTGACTTCCTACTTTTGTATTCCAGTCCCCCATAATGAAAAGGACATCTTTTTGGGGTGTTAGTTCTAGAAGATCTTGTAGGCCTTCATAGAACAGTTCAACTTCAGATTCTTCAGCACTACCGGTCAGGGCATAGAGTTGGAGTACCGTGATATTGAATGGTTTGCCTTGGATATGAACAGAGATCATTCTGTCATTTTTGAGATTGCATCCAAGTACTGCATTTTGGACTCTTTTGTTGACTATCATGGCTCCTTCATTCCTTCTTAAGGGATTCCTGCCCACAGTAATAGATATAATGGTCATCTGAGTTAAATTCACCCATTCCAGTCCAACTTAGTTCGCTGATTCCTAGAATGTCGATGTTCACTCTTGTCATCTCCGGTTTGACACTTCCTATTTGCCTTGATTCATGGACCTAACATTCCAGATTCCTATGCAGTGTTGCTCTTTACAGCATCAAACCTTGCTTCTATCACCAGTCCCATCCACAACTGGGTGTTGTTTTTGCTTTGGCTCCATCCCTTCATTCTTTCTGGAGTTATTTCTCCACCGATCTCCAGTAGCATATTGGGCACCTACCGACCTGGGGAGTTCATCTTTCAGTGTCCTACCTTTTTGCCTTTTCATACTATTCATGTGGTTCTCAAGGCAAGAATATTGATGTGGCTTGTCATTCCCTTCTCCAGTGGACCACATTCTGTCAGACCTCTCCACCATGACCCATCCATCTTGGGTGGCCCCACACAGCATGGCTTAGTTTCATTGAGTTAGACAAGGCTGTGGTACATGTGATCAGATTGGCTAGTTGGCTGTGATTGTGGTTTCAGTCTGTCTGCCCTCTGATGCCCTCTGATGCCCTCTCTCAGTGCCTACCATCTTATTTGGTTTTCTCTTACATTGGATGTGGGTATCTCTTAATGTATATTATGGGAGTAAGTCTGGTCAGTACATTTCAATCACTAAGTCCTGCTTGACTCTTTGAAACCTCATGGACTGCAGCATCCCTAGCCTCCTTGTTCATCACCAACTCCCAGAGTTTACTCAAACTCATGTCCATTGAGTCAATATGCCATCCAACCATCTCATCCTTTGTCATCCCCTTCTGCTCCCCCCTTCAATCTTTCCCAGCATCAGGATCTTTTCAAATGAGTCAGTCCTTCACATTATGTGGCCAAAGTATTGGAGTTTCAGCTCAACACCAGTCCTTCCAGTGAATATTCAGGACTGATTTCCTTTAGGATGGACTGGTTGGATCTCCTTGCTGTCCAAGGGACTCTTAAGCTTCTTCTCCAACACCACAGCTCAAAAGCATCAGTTCTTCAGTGCTCAGCTTTCTTTATAGTCCAACTCTCACATCCATACATGACTACTGGAAAAAAACATAGTTTTGACTAGATGGACCTTCATTGGCAAAGTAATATCTCTGCCTTTTAATATGCTGTCTAGGTTGGTCATAACTTTTCTTCCAAGGAGTAAGTGTCTTTTAACTTCATGGCTACAATCACCATCTGCAGTGATTTTGGAGCCCCAGAAAATAAACTCTAACACTGTTTCTACTGTTTCCCCATCTATTTGCCATGAAGTGATGGGACCGGATGCCATGACCTTAGTTTTCTGAATGTTGACTTTAAGCCAAATGTTTCACTCACCTCTTTTACTTTCATCAAGAGGCTCTTTAGTTCTTTTTCACTTTCTGCCATAAGAGTGGTTCCATCTGTATATCTGAGGTTACTGATATTTCTCCCAGCAATCTTGATTCCAGTTTGTGCTTCATCCAGCCCAGTGTTTCTCATGACGTACTCTGCATATAGGTTAAATAAGCAAGGTGACAATATACAGCCTTGACATTACTCCTTTCCTGGATTGGAACCAGTCTGTGGTTCCCTGTCCAGATCTAACTGTTGCATCCTGACCTGCATATGGATTTCTCAGGAGGAAGGTCAAGTGATCTGGTATTCCCATCTCTTTCAAAATTTTCCACAGTTTATTGTGATCCACTCAGTCAAAGACTTTGGCATAGTCAATAAAGGAGAAATAGATGTTTTTCTGGAACTCTCTTGCTTTTTAGATGATCCAGTGGATTTTGGCAACTGGATCTCTCATTCCTTTGCCTTTTCTAAAACCAGCTTGACCATCTGAAAGTTCACTGTTCATGTATTGCTAAAGCCTGACTTGGAGAATTTTAAGCATTACTTTACTAGCGTGTGTGATGAATGCAATTGTGCAGTAGTTTGAACATTCTTTGGCATTGCCTTTCTTTGGGATTGGAATGAAGACTGACCTTTTCCAGTCCTGTGGCTACTGCTGAGTTTTCCAAATTTGCTGGCATATTGAGTGCAGCACTTTCACAGCAGCATCTTTTAGGATTTGAAATAGCTCAACTGGAATTCCATCACCTCCACTTGCTTTGTTTGTAGTGATGCTTCCTAAGGCCCAAATTTTATTTCTGTTAGTGTTGAGTCAAAAGTTACCTAAAATAGAGCCAGTGAAAAGAAATCGACTTTAAAGGATATAATGAAAAAATAAATCTTAATGTAATATGCAAAAAAAGAAATAAAAACTATGGTAGCAAGCTTTAAAATGTTGTACAAATGAAACAAATAAACTTAATGTGTTGCTGTTTTATAATTCCTAAAAGTAATATAGCTGGCAAGGAGTGACTATTTCCTGTTAATATAGTAAAAGGAAAACATGGAGTTAATTTAATATTTAGAAGCTATGTTTAAATCTTTATATCCTTAAATCTAGAAGCATCAGTAACAAAAAAAGAGAAGAAAGGAAGAAGAGGAATGGGAAGGAAAAGAGTAGAGAGAAAGAAACCCTGAGAGAGAGAGGCAGAAACAGACAAAGACAGAGAAATGGAAGAACTTATGAACACTGGGTGGAGAAGGAAATGGCAGCCCACTCCAGTATTCTTGCCTAGAGAATCTTGTGGATGGAGGAGCCTGGCGGACCGCTGTCCATAGGATCACCAAGAGTCGGACACAGCTGGAGTGACTTAGCATGCATGCGTGCATTGGAGAAGGAAATGGCAACCCACTCCAGTATTCTTGCCTGGAGAATCCCAGGGACCAAGGAGCCTGGGAGGCTGCTGTCTATGGGGTCACACAGAGTTGGATACGACTGAAGTGACTTAGCAGCAGCAGCAGCAGCATGAACATCATGACCAATTGTATGAACCATGCTAAAGAAATGTGCTCCTTGAAAGAAATTCATGATTCATGAAGAAAAATATTCTCCTCGAGCACCAGCTTTCTCAGTATATTGGTTAAACAAAAGTTATATGTTTAGGGATTTAATTATAAAAATTGAGTTTGATAAAATAAGGTAAAATTTTAAAAAATCTTAAAAGTCAGTTCTCATCATTCTCAAATGAATTATTTAACTATACCTTACCCTCTAACTATACCTCATGGGCTTCCCAGGTGGCTCAGTGGTAAAAAAAAAAAAATCTGTGCTAATGCAGAAGCCATAGAGACACCTGTTCAATCCCTGTGTCAGTAAGATCCCCTGGAGAAGGAAATGGCAACCCACTTTAGTATTCTTGTCTGGAAAATCCCATGGACAGAGGAGCCTAGCATGCTACAGTCCATGGGGTCACAAAGAAGTTGGACTTGACTTAGTGACTAAACCACCACCTGCTATATGGTGGCTCAGTGGTAAAGAATCTGCCTACAATGCAGGAAGCCGCAGGAACCAGGTTCTATCTCTGGGTTGGAAATATCCAGGAAATGGCAACCCACTTTAGTATTCTTGTCTGGAAAATCCCATGGACAGAGGAGCCTAGCATGCTACAGTCCATGGGGTCACAAAGAAGTTGGACTTGACTTAGTGACTAAACCACCACCTGCTATATGGTGGCTCAGTGGTAAAGAATCTGCCTACAATGCAGGAAGCCGCAGGAACCAGGTTCTATCTCTGGGTTGGAAATATCCTCTGGAGTAGGGCATGGCAACACACTTGAGTATTTTTGCCTGGAGAATCCCAAGGACAGAGGGGCCTGGCAAGCTACAGTCCATGAGGTCGCAAAGATTTGGACACGACTGAAGAGACTTAGCATGCATGCAGGCACCTTCTATACAGACATTTGATGCTTGCCCATTCTGCTTAAATGATGGAACAAAACTTATTTACTGAAAAAAATCTCTTACCCCCCTTATTTTATTTCCGTGCAATAATAATGTTTATAACTTTTGTAAGTTCATCTATACTTCAAGATTATTTATACTTTTATAGGGAACAGTTGAACTTTCCTTTTCTGGTAAAAAGAGCCTGAAAGGGGGCAATATTGTTAAATATTTCTATACTGGCAAGAAAGAAAACAACTTGTCTTTTGCTAAATACAATAAATCCTATTTGTGTACTCCTCAAACCCTGATGCTGGGAAAGACTGTAGGTGGGAGGAAAAGGGGATGACAGAGGATGAGATGGTTGGATGGCATCAGCGATTCCATGGACAAGTTTGAGTAAGCTCCAGGAGTTGGTGATGGACAGGGGAGGCCTGGCATGCTGCAGTCCAGGGGCTCTCAAAGAGTCGGACCAGACTGAGCCACTGAAATGAACTGAACTGCCCTGTGTTGTCACTCCAGCAGGTACTCTGGAATCTAGCCCAGCTGGTGCCCTGACTTCTTTCTAATTTTCCCTCTTTATAACTGGTGCCTTCATTCTTCAGCCCTGTCTCCAGTACCAAAACCAATAAAAATTTCAAGCCTGAAGAATCTATCCAACTTAGGAACCATAGTCTCAGATCATGTGACC
This sequence comes from Cephalophus harveyi, assembly GCA_006410635.1. Classification (NCBI taxonomy): domain Eukaryota; kingdom Metazoa; phylum Chordata; class Mammalia; order Artiodactyla; family Bovidae; genus Cephalophus; species Cephalophus harveyi. Next base: position 90,264 of record SJYT01011339.1, read on the forward strand.
TATGACCCTGGCATTTACAATGATATAAAGTTAAATTCTATAGACATGATTTGGGATCTTGTTCTTGAGAAGTTTTTTATCACTGTTTTTCTCTCTGATCTGACACTTTCAAAGTACCTATACTGATAATCTATTAATATTGGGCTATATAAGGGTATACTAATTCCTATAAGTAAACCCATGTCCAAACTATAGCTGTAATTTTCAATGATTACTGTTCTGTACTTACTCGCCTTGTGTTAGATACCCATTATATCATCTTGGATTCACTGGAGCTTTCACTGATTTTTACTTTATTCAGGGAATTTTCATAACCGTTAACTGCTATATGTGCTACCAGAGGATAATTGCAATTGTTTAATTACCCTGAGATACTTACTCAAAAGAGTGAAAACACATAATCTCTTCAAAACCTGAAAAATTAAGAGGATGAAATACTTTAATTTCAGTCTAATAACCTCTATTAACATTTTGTGCCTTCAGTTTTTATTGTATTTTTTTTTTTTTTTTACATTTGGATAGTTTTAATTAGAGCATTCATAGTTGAATGGCCTCTTTCCAAGTTAGTTTGTCTTTTTTTTTTTCCAATTCTGATTAGTTGCATCTGTTACTCACTTTGCACTAAAATTTTCAAAATAAAAATTATGGGACAATCTATTTATTGACTAATTTATTCATTCTTTTAACATGCAGTTATTGAATATCCAATGTTTGACAGTGACACCAGGATTGAAGCCATTAACCTAACCTTGAATTAAAAAAAAAAAAGAAAAGAAAGACACATATGATAGTAGAATGATACTGTTTTAGGTCTTATCAATAATCTACAGATACTATTTTATGCAGCCAAGTTTGAAAAAAAAATTTTGTACCAAACCCTATTTTATTTCATTTGAAAAAGTAAAATTGTTAAACCTATATATTAGTTTTATTTCTTATCAGTACCTTAAGTTGTATATGTAGTTAAGAGGGGGAAGAGACTTGCTTGCTTAGTTCTATTCAAGTCTGCTTGTTTTATTACTGTCACAGTCAAAGCAATTCTATTCATTTTATGATAATTGAATTCTAATGTTCCTGCATTGTTTAGTTAGTTTTCTCTGTAAACTGTTCCTTCGTTCCTAGTATGACATGCTTCTGTTTTAATAAACACTATTAAATATTCTAGTTTTTTTCTTATATGTGCTTTAGTATCACCAATTGTAATAGTAATTTCACTTAATTAGCCTTAAAAAAAAAAAAAAAAAACCTATCACTGTCCAAGGTTACAAGTGTGTGATTTGCCCCACTGGAAACTAAATATTTAATACTATGAAACTTTTATGCAAGAATATCATCACAGAAGTCTCTTGATAGCTATTCTTGTCAAAGTATTTCTGGAATACTAATTCAGTCTTGAATTCTACATCTTTTTAATAACCACATTTTTTTCTTTAATGAATTCATTCAAATTGAAGACAAAAGGCTCAAATAAAAAATATACAATGCAGGAAAATTTCGACTTCCACATCTCCAAATGGGTTTACCTAAGCATTAGTAGAGACTGAATATTTTAAGATTCTTTTAAAGAGAAAATTAACATCTTAGTAAGGCATTACTTTATAAAATCTATATTTGCATAATCTTAAATCAATACACACAGCTATGTAAACTTTTTTATCTTTACAAAAACCAAGTGGTTGTATACAAATTTGTTTGGAGTTAGAAGGAAAACTAAAACACTTTCAAATTTTACCTTCCCTTGCTTTATCTTCATTTTCTTATCAATATAACCAATACGGTATTGTAAAGTAAAATAAAGTAAAAAAAAAAAAAAATATATAGGCAGCTGTGAAAGTTAATGACAATCACATGAACATCATGTTGATTAACAGAAAAACCAATCATGACTGCAATACTACAGGACAAAGTAGACATAGATAATTGTTAGGTATATAATGATGGTTATTCAGGTATAATAAAGGGTTTCCCCATTGGCTCAGTGGTAAAGAATCGCCTGCTGATGCAGGAGGTACAGGTTCGATCCCTGGGTCAGGAATATTCCCCTCAAGTAAGACATAGCAACCCACTCCAGTATTCTTGCCTGGGAAATCCCATGGACAAAGGAGCCTGGCGGGCTACAGTCCATGGAGCCACAAAAGAATGAGACATGCCAATGACTAAACAACAATATTCAAGTATAAAATGTTTAAGACTAGAATAAAGGGACAATTTGCTGTAATAATGAATAAATGAAGTTTGGGAGAAAAATCATCAAAGCATGGGAAAATTATCTTTGCATGGTATTATGCACTGAATGGTGTCCTCCCACAATTTATATGCTGAAGGCCTAACCCCAATACCTTAGGGTATGACTGTTTTGGGAGACAGGGCTTTTAAGGAGATGATTAAGTTAAAATGAGGTTGTTAGGGTGGACCTGAATCCAATCTGACTGCTGTTCTTATAATAAGGGAAAGTTTGGATATTTGGATGAAATTTGGATACACAAAGAGCACAAGGGAAGCGGATGCACTGAAGAAAGCCCATGTGATTCAGCAAAAAGGTGGACATATGCAAACCAAGGAGAGAAGTCAGAAAAAAGTAAAGTTGCTGACACCTTGATTTGACTTCTGTCCTTCAGAACTTGAGACATAAGTGTCTATTGTTAGAGCCATCCAGTCTCTAATCCTTTGTTATGGCAGCCTAAGAGGCTAACATGGGTGTCCATCAAAGGAGATGAAAATAACACCTGATAGAACCCATTGAAAGGCATCAAGTAGTCTGACTCAGAAATGGGATTATTAGGGTTTGGATCAGTACATTTTCAATCTACTTTATTTATTTATTTTTTTTAATTTTTACTTTATTTTACTTTACAATACCGTATTGGTTTTGCCATACATTGACATGAATCCACCACGGGTGTATATGAGCTCATATTCAATTTACTTTAAATAATGTCTATGGGTTGTATTGTAGGTGTTACTTATGTCTTTCTAATGGTAAGAAAAACTATTCATTCTACATGTAAGAGATAAAGCATAGTTATACACTTTTATTAATTTTCAGCTTAAATGACCTTCCCTTGGCATTTTTTCATATTCTCCATATTTCTCTTACACTCTCTTCCCTCTCTACCACCAACTTCTTATCTCATTCTCTTCTAAGTCAAGTTTCTTAAAATAGTAGTTACAGTGTAAGTCAATTTTCTCAAAATAGTAGTTCATAAAATTAACTTGCACTCCCACTTAATCTCCACCACCTTGAAATCAGCACATGATTTCATGCCTGTTCCTGCAGAACCTGTATTTCAGAGCTCTGTGCCAAGAAGTTGGGTATGAGACCAATTATGAGGCTGGAGGAGAGACATATGATTCAGCTCTTATTCTTTTCTTATTTTCATCATTCCTCTGAATTTTATCTGAGAGAATCAGTACCATCTAGCCCATACCAGTAGGCCTAATTTATTTATCATTGGATTCTCATGTACATAGACAATTGTTTATTAGTTCCTTCTTCATCCTCTTTTCTTCCTCAGATAATTTAATATCATCTTCTCCCTGCTTCTCTTACCCTCTGACTTTTCTGAGTATGTCTCTTTTCTGCACTTCTCTTTTTTTCCACCTGTAGTTTATACACATTGGCCTCATTTTACCATCTGATTGTCAGATCTGTGTTGTTCTTAATATGCATCTTCCTTGGATCACTTCTCAAGGCTTCAAGCTATATCTTATACTGCTTGTTTTTCCTCCTTTCTCAATTTATATCTATTTCAAATCATCTCCAAATCAACTTATTCCCTGAACTTAAAATCCAAATCATTGCTGGACAGTTCCTAATGAATGTGCCTTTAGCATTTGAGGGCATATGTGACTATATTCCCAATCTCAAAAGATTACTCTGCTGTCCACAGTCATCTCTATACCTTAGAGTCAGCCTATGCACAACTGGAGAATCACTTCACCTTTTCACCCTGAACTCATTCAGAATTAGCTCTCAGAAATTGCTCACATATTCATTCTACTCCTGTGGTATGTACTCAAGAACTTTATGCAAATAATAATTTTTAATATTCATAACTCACCATATTTATGGGATCAACTGGTCCAATGCTGTTTACATAAACATCAGTTTCAATTACTGTGGGCCTCACTGCAAAATACCAATACAAAGAATGTTCAAAGATATAATCAGAGGTGGTGTTAAATCTTATTTAAATAAGTCTTTACTAATCATTAATACTTTATCATTTTAGTTATAAAACATTTTGCACCATGAAATGAAGAAGCGTGATTCATTATATAAACACAACAATCTTTTAAATCAATTATGTAACTAAAAAAGACCATTTTTGACTAAAAATATTCCAGTGTATAGCCTTAAAATTTAAAACAGTTCAAACCTTCCATGAAAATTAATAAAGTTAATTCAGTTTAAATTGTTAGATAATTTACTCTGCAACAGTTATAGAATTTAGGATCGGATGGATTTTAGAGCCTAAATATTGTTATGTAAGCCTGTGCACGCGCACATGTTCAGTTGCTTCAGTCCTGTCCGATTCTTTGCGACTCTATGCACTGTAGCCTGCCAGGCTCCTCTGTCCATGGTATTCTCCAGGCAAGAGGGACTGGGTTGCCATGTCCTCTTTCAGGCGATCTTCCCGACCCAGGGATCGAACCCATGTCTCCTGCATTGCAGGTGAATTCTTTACTGCTAAGCCACCTGGGAAATCTGTTAATCTATTTAGTACTTATTAGTGGTGTGCTAGCAAATGTTACCAAGCTTACTCTTAGAGATGAGTAAAAAAGCCCTGATTTGTATCTTTTGCTGATTTCAATATTGCAAATACTCCCACAATGACTGATGTAGAGATACCACTGTGAAGTCACCGAGTGCAGAGTGGGGACAATATGTAATTAGTGGCTATTGTGAGCCAGTATAAACCAGTTCCAGCAATACTAGAATTTGAAGCACAGTTATGATGATCAAAGGAGGTGATGAATGTAAAGCATCTACCTCTAGGTCTGATTCTTATCAGGAGAATAATCGGTGTATTTACACCTCTTTCTTCCCTTGTTAACAATATTCCTTTGGATTGTTAACGGTTGGCTCCAAGGAAAGGCGTATTTTCATCTAATTCTCAGAGTATACTATATAGCCACCACTGTGAACTTCACCTGTTGTATTTTGTATGCAATCATTTGTGCTTTCTGAGTTAGTCTTTAAATGTCTATAGTCTTATATTCTATCAAAATGTGTAGCACAGGTCAGCGTTTTAAATATTTACTGAATTATATAGTTAACTAATACCCTCTATAGTGAATATTTTGTGATTACTAAATAGTGATTGTGATTTAGGCTTTCTACCTTTGTCAGGTATTTTTGGCTTCCTATAATGAGATTTACCATAGTAATGATAATTTATACTCATGAGATATTTTTGTTTACTATGAAAAACATTTTCACATAGCTTCTTTTTATTCCCTACTCCTCCAAAGGTTCATTTATTTATTCCACACATACTTGTTGAGAAATACACGTAAAGGTTTCATAAGTAGACAAGAAGGGAACAAATGTTGTGAGAAAAAATCTATAATAGATCTCAAAGAGATTTGCATAGAGATAATGCAAATTAAAGCAGAAAAACCACCCTGTACATTAAAAGTTTCTAAAGTTAGCATGTTTCTAGTAATATTTATTCAGTCATTCTTTCTGGATAACTTTATGTGATTTCCCTTTCCAGCCCAGTGTTTATCATTCTTACAATGCAAACACTATATTAGACCTGGCAGGATGAATCTTCTCCTTTAATATGTCGCTGAGTCTGCCTGTCTGATTCCCTAGCCTGTCCCAAATCTCTCTGTCTTGATAACCTACTCTGGCAGAGCCTCCAGGCTGGTAAGCTTCCATGGAAAACTTAAGGCATTTTGAGAAACAGTGCTTTTATTATTTTAAAACCATATTTATTTTTAATCTTTGAAATTATAAATAGTCTCAGTATGCAAAGCTATAGGTTTCTGTACTTGAGTGCTCAGTTGCTCAGCCCCACTCTTTACATCTGACTCTGTGACACCATGGACTGTAGCCTGCCAGGCTCCTCTGTCCATGGGATTTTCCATGCAAGAATACTGTAGGGGGTTGCAATTTCCTCCTCCAGGTGTAGGCTTCTAGATTTACACAATACATGACAATGTAATTGGGTCTACTGACCAACAATTAGATTTCTTAAATAAAAGTAGGTCTTGTAAAGTAGAGAAGGTTTTATAGCTTAACTTAAACTGATGACTTCTAAATGAGTTCTTTCAATCAGCTGCCATTTATTTTTGACTAGCTATGAGTTGTAACCAATAAATATCATGTTATTAAGCTAATTATAACTATATTCAGAGTGGTTTTTGTGCAAGTCAATTAATAACAAGACAATAGGTTTATTAGTTTCATTTGCAAGTACACTTTTTACTAGTTATAAGCAATTAAGTGCAGTGTACCTGTCTTATTTGATTAGATTTTTGGTTCATCTGATAAACCAACAAACACTGAATATCTACTCTTTATTGCGTGATACTTGGGGCTGAATATAGTCTATACCAAGAACTAAATTATTCTTGAGGACATTATTGGGCTTCCCTGATAGCTCAATTGTAAAGATTCCACCTGCAGTGCAAAAGACCTAGATTCAATTTCTGGGTTGGGAAGATTCCCTAGAGAAGGGAAAGGCTATCCACTCCAGTATTCTGGCCTGGAGAATTCCTATGCATTCCATTCCTATGCAGTCAATGGACTCACAAAGAGGTAGACACGAGTGAGCAACTTTCATTTTCACTTTCAATAATTAAAAATGTGAGCATCTTTTCATCTGCCTGTTGACCAGCTATATGTATTCTCTGGAAAAATGTCTATATACATCTTCTGCCTATTTTTGGATTGGGTTACTTGTTTTTTTCAATATCGATTTGTAGATACTGTTTGTATATTTTGTATATTAACACCTCATAGGTCACATCATTGCCCGTATTTCCTCCTATTCCATAGGTTGTCTTTTTGTTTTGTCAGTGATTTCCTTTGCTGTGCAGAAGCATTTACATTTAATTAGGTACCAATTGTTTATATTTTGCTTTTATTTATTTTTCCTCGGAAAAATATTGCTCAAGAAAATATTGCTACAATTTATGTCAGAGAATGTTTTGCCTATGTTCTCTTCTAGGAGTTTTATGTTGTCATGTTTTTTATTTAGGTCTGTAAGCCATTTTGAGTTTATTTTTGTGCATGGTATGAGGGAGTGTTCTAAGTTCACTGTTTTATAAGTAGTTGTTGACCTTTCCCAATACCAGTTTTTGAAGAGACTTAAGTCATTTATTATATGTACTCTGAGATAAAAAGGTAAAATGCTACTTTGCACTGTACATTCTCTTGTTGCTGTTCAGTTGTTAAGTCCTGTCCGACTCTTTGTGACTCCATGAACTGATTTTCCTGTCCTTTACTGTCTCCCAAAGTTTGCTCAAACGCATGCCCTTTGAGTCATTTAACCATCTCATCCTCTGTCATGCGCCCCACCCCTGCCTTCAATCGTTCCCAGCCTCAGGGTCTTTTCCAGTGAGTCAGCTCTTCATATCAGGTGACCAAAGTATCAGAGCTTCAGCTTCAACATCAATCCTTCCAAAGAATATTCAGTGTTGATGTCCTTTAGGATTGTTGGTTAAATCTCCTTATTGTCCAAGGAACTCTCAAGAGTATTCTCGAATGCCACAGTTTGAAAGCATCAGTTCTTCTGTGCTCAGCCTTCTTTTGGCCCATGACTACTGGAAAAACCATAACTTTGACTATATGAGCCACTGTTGCCAAAGTGATATCTCTGCTTTTTAATACGCTGTCTAGGTTGTCAGAGCTTTCCTTTCAAAAGCAAGTGTCTTTTAATTTCATGGTTGCAGACACCATCCAAAGGGATTTTGGAGCCTGAGAAGAGAAAATCTGTCACTATTTCGACTTTTTCCCATCGATTTGGCATGAAGTTATGGGACGGGATGTCACAATCTTAGTTTTTTTGAATACTGAGTTTTAAGCCAGCTTTTTCACTCTCTTTTTTCACCCCCATCAACAGGCTCTATATTTAAATAAAAATTAATTAAGTAAGCTTGAATTTAAATGTACTTGCTTAGCCATACTAACATATTTCAATACTCAATAGTCAATAACCATTTTCAAATATCCAATACTCATAAATATAAGGCTATTATTAATATATATGACATATAATTAATACAGATAAATTTAATTATTGAGAATGTCTTACTAGAGAAAAAAGACTAATCTCTCATTCTGAATAAATGTCTCTTTAGACAGAAGGCTGAGCAACTTATCCCTGGGCTTATACTTAAACAGGGGTAAAGAAAAAGAGGAGTGGTAAGATTTAAAGAAAGAGAAGCAGTGGAGTCTTTACACACTCACACTTTAGAATGTCTCAGTTCTGTTCAGTTGCTCCGTCATGTCCGACTCTTTGCAACCACAGAGACTGCAGCACTCCAGACCTCCCTGTCCATAACCAACTCTTGGAGCTTGCTAAAACTCATGTCCATTGAGACAGTGATACCATTCAACCATCTTATCCTCTGTCATCCCCTTCTCCTCTGCTTTCAGTCTTTCTGAGCATCAGGGTCTTTACAAATGAGTCAGTTCTTTGAATCAGGAGGCCAAAATATTGTAGTTTCAGCTTCATCGTCAATACTTCCAATGAATATTCATGACTGATTTCCTTTAGGATTGACTGGTTTGATCTCCTTGCCAACTGAGGGACTCTCAACAGTCTTCTCCAGCACCACAGTTCAAATAAATCAATTCTTCAGGGTTTAGCTTTCTTTATACTACAACTCTCACATCCATACATGACTACTGGAAAAAACATAGTTTTGACTAGACGGACCTTGGCTGGCAAAGTAATGTCTCTACTTTCTAATATGTTGTATAGGTTGGTCATAACTTTCCTTCCAAGGAGCAAGCATCTTTTAATTTCATGGCTGCAATCCCCATCTGCAGTGATTCTGAAGCCTCCCAAAATAAACTGTTACCATTTCCACTGTTTCCCCATCTATTTGCCATGAAGTGATGGGATCAGATGCCATGATCTTAGTTTTCTGAATGTTGTACTTTAAGCCAATTTTTTCACTCTCCTCTTTCACTTTCATCAAGAGGCTCTTTAGTTGTTCTTCACTTTCTGCCCAGAGAAGGCAATAGCATTCCATTCCAGTACTCTTGCCTGGAAAATCCATGGACGGAGGAGCCTGATAGGCTGCAGTCCATGGAATCATGAAGAGTGGAACATGACAGGACGACTTTACTTTCACTTTTCACTTTCATTCACTGGAAAAGGAAATTACAACCCTCTCCAGTGTTCTTGCTTGGAGAATCCCAGGGACAGGGGAGCCAGATGGGCTGTCATCTATGGGGTCGCACAGAGTTGGACATGACTGAAGCGACTTAGCAGCAGCAGCACTTTCTGCCATAAGGGTGGTGTCATCTGCATATCTGAGGTTACTGATATTTCTCCGAGCAATCTTGATTCCAGCTTGTGCTTCATCCAGCTCAGTGTTTCTCATGATGTACACTGCATATATGATAAATAAGCAGGGTGACAATATACAGCCTTGATGTACTCCTTTCCTGATTTGTTCCATGTCCAGTTACAACTGTTGCTTCCTTACCTGCATACAGATTTCTCAGAAGGAATGTCAGATGGTCTGATATTCCCATCTCTTTAAGATTTTTCAACAGTTTTCTGTGATCCACACAGTCACAGGCTTTGGCATAGTCAATAAAGCAGAAATAGATATTTTTCTAGAACTCTCCTGCTTTTTGATGATCCAACAGATGTAGACAATGTGATCTCTGATTCCTCTGCCTTTTCTAAATGCAGCTTGAAATTCACAGTTCATGTACTGTTGAAGCCTGGCTTGTAGAATTTTGAGCATTACTTTACTAGCATGTGACATGAATGCAATTGTGCAGTAGTTTGAATATTCTTTGGCATTACCTTTCTTTGGAATTGGAATGAAAACTGACCTTTTCCAGTTTGTGGCCACTGCTGAGTTTTCCAAATTTGTTGGCATATTAAGTGCAGCACTTTCACAGCATCATCTTTTAGGATTTGAAATAGCTCAACTGGAATTCCATCCCCTCCACTAGCTTTGTTCATAGTGACGCTTCCTATGGCCCACTTGACCTTACATTCCAGGATGTCTGGCTCTAGGTGAGTGATCACACCATCATGATTATCTGGGTCATGAAGATCTTTTTTGTACAGTTCTTCTGTGTATTCTTCCCATCTCTTCTTAATATCTTCTGCTTATGTGAGGTCCATACCATTTCTGTCCTTTATCGAGACCATCTTTGCATGAAATATTCCCTTGGTATCTCTAATTTTCTTGAAGAGATCTCTAGTCTTTCCCATTCTATTGTTTTCTTCTATTTCTTTGCATTGATCACTGAGGAGGACTTTCTTATCTCTTCTTGCTATTCTTTGGAACTCTGCATTCAAATGGATATATCCTTCCTTTTCTCCTTTGCCTTCACTTCTCTCCTTTTCTCAGCTACTTGCAAGGCCTCCTCAGACAACCATTTTGCCTTTTTGCATTTCTTTTTCTTGGGGATGGTCTTGATCACTGCCTCCTGTACAATGTCACAAACCTCTGTCCATAGTTCTTCAGGAATTCTGTCTATCAGATCTAATCCCTTGAATCTGTTTGTCATTTCTACTGTATAATCATAAGGGATTTGGTTCAGGTCTTACCTGATTGGTCTAGTGGTTTTCCCTACTTTTTCAATTTAAGTCTGAATTTTGCAGTAACAAATTTGTGATCTGGGCCACAGTCTGCTCCCAGTCCTGTTTTTGCTGTTTATAGAGCTTCTCCATGTTTGGCTGCAAAGAATATAATCAATCTGATTTCAGTATTGACCATCTGGTGATGTCCATGTGTAGAGTCTTCTCTTGTGTTGTTGGAAGAGGGTGTCTAGGATATTTTATTTTCTTATGAGTACCATTCATATAAAAGGAAAATACCTGGACCAGAGACAACTTGCCAGTTTTTTGCCCACTAGCAGTACATATGGAGAAGGTGATGGCACCCCCACTCCAGTACTCTTGCCTGGAAAATCCCAATCAACGGAGGAGCCTGGTGGGCTGCAGTCCATGGGGTCGCGAAGAGTCAGACACGACTGAGCGACTTCCCTTTCACTTTTCACTTTCATGCATTGGAGAAGGAAATGGCAACCCACTCCAGTGTTCTTGCCTGGAGAATCCCAGGGATGGGGGAGCCTGGTGTGCTGCCCTCTGTGGGGTTGCACAGAGTCGGACATGACTGAAGCGACTAAGCAGCAGCAGCAACAGCAGCAGTACATATCTCCAGACTAGATTGTTGATGAAAGTAAGTAACACAGGTGAAAGATATAGAGAAGCATCCTAGATTCCAAGTCAAGAAAATGAGCAATTTAAAATGCCTATGAACAACAGCAAAGCATTCCTATACTCCTACTTATAAAATAGTCATTATGTATATGTTTGCTTCTCAACTTAAAAATGCAGATGTGAGTTCTGTGCTATTTTTGATCACTCTTCCCCTTGGTATATTTGTTCTGTCACTGTACAGCAAGAGTGTCTAAACAAAATACAGTGGCTTAGAACTTGTACCTGTCCCACAGGGAATTAAATCAGACAATCCACAATCAACTTTCCCTCAAGGCATGTATTAATTCCTAAATTGTGTATGTGCACATGTGATGCTAAGGAAACAAATATAAAACAGCTTCTGAACTCTAAGTTACTATGTAGAGATCTCAACTATTTAGAGAAGTCTAGGGCCACCAAGGAGAGGGAATCCTAGTACAACCCTCAGGCTATAAGGTGAGAAATTTCAAATGACTGTGCTCTAGGAGAAATAAAATCAAAATATAGAATGAAATATGTAAATGTAATAGCAAAAAAAATAAGGACTAGAGTTTATGTAGTAAATGGCTTGTGAGGTCCTTAGATCATGCTAAAGTTACTAATGTATGAGTAAATTTAATAAAGAAGGCATATTTTAATCACTAAAATTGATAAACAATTGTACATATGATAAGATAATGTAAAAAGAAAATAAAATTATAACTAGATGATGAATTCAAAAGAGGGAATGAACTGAGGGAAAATAAAATCTGGATAAAATTGATCATACAGCAAAAAAAAAAAAAAAGAGAGAGAGAGAGCCAATATATTAGAAATCATGCAACCCCTTACCCACCACCAACCAAATATACACCACCCACAACAACCAATTCATTCAAAGTTGAGGTTTTTGCTCTACAGACAAAAGAAATACTGATAAACTAGTAATCTTACAAAACACTCAAAAACAGTAAAAAGAAATAGGAAAACAGCAAGGAAAGGATCCATACCAAAATGTTGAAGAAATAAGAAATCAAGATCCAATCCAAATTAACGGTGGAAAATCCCCTCAATTCACATAAGCAGAAAAAAAAACCCTGATCAAAAAAAAAAAAAAAACAGGTACACATAGTCAAGCAATCACTTGGGGATAAGAAAAACTTTCCTGTATCAGAAATTCAGAAACTAAAAATGTGCCATTCCCCCAACACAAACACGTAAATAGGAAGAGATGAACAAGAAATTTATTGAACTTAGGAAAGAAATGGAAGACAATATTATAAGATAGAAAAATAAATAAATAAACTAAAAATAATGAATAAAAAACAATGAAAATATCAAGAGAATATAAATGAGTTAGAGAATTCAAAGAGAATGAAAGAAAACAGAAAGCTATGATGAACACACGTGTAATTGTAGCTTAAAAAGAAAACCAAAACAGTTAAAGAAAACCAATATTCAACACTATAATGCAATAAATAAATAAATCTATCCACAGATGAAAGAAAACCTGAAATTGCATTTTAAAAAGACATTGATTACCCAGAAAAAATGTTACCCAAAATGAACAACTCTAAGATACATCTTAACAAAAGCATCCAGCTGAAAGACAAAGAAAAATCCATAAAGTCCTCTAGCTTTCATAAAACAGAGATTGAATCGATAACCAGGGCAAGAAAATTGTATTGGCATCAGATTTTCTCAAAAATGACACTACAACTCAACATTTAAAAAAAAAAAAAACTAATTAAAAACAGGCAGAGAACCTGAATAGGTTTTTTTTGCAAAGAAGACACACAGACATATGAAAAAATGTCCAGCATCACTAATATCAAGGAAATATAAATCAAAACCACATTGAGTTACCACCTCATGTCTGCAAGAACTCTATCAAAATGATAAGAAATAACAAGTGTGGTGTGGATATAGAGAAAAAGAAGCCCTAGTGTATTGTTGTAAGTGTGTGTGCTCAGTCACTCAGTCATGTCTAACTCTGTGCTCCCATGGACTATAACCCACCAGGCTCCTCTGTCCATGGAATTTCCAGGCAAGAATACTGGAGCAAGTTGCCATTTCCTACCTCAGGGGATGTTACCGACCCAGATTTTGAACCCATGTCTCTTGTGTCTCTAGCATTGGTAATGGGTTCTTTACCACTAGCACCATCTGGGAAGCCCAGAGAACTATTTGTAGGAATGTAAATTGGTAGAGCCACTTGACAGGAAAATAGTCTGGAGGGTCTTGAAAAAATTAAAGATAGTTATTCTGCTCATTTTTTAATTGGGTTGTTCATTTTTGATGCTGAGTTGTATGAGATGGTTATATGTTGTATACTAAACCCTTATCAGTCAGATCATTTGCAAATTTTTTTTCCCATTTAGCAGTTTTTCATTTTGTTGTTTATTTCCTTTGCTGTGCAGAAGTTTTAAGTTTAATTAGGCCATATATGTTTAGTTTTTCTTTTATTTCCTTTGCTTTAGGAGACAGATCTGAAAAAATGTTGCTATGATTTATGTCAAAGACTAATATACTTGTGTTTTCCTCTAAGAGTTTTATAGTTTCCCATCTTACATTTAGGCCTTCAATCCATTTGGAGATGTTCAACATCACTAGTCATGTCGCCATTTGCAGCAATATGGGTAGATTTTGAGGGTATTAGGCTAAGTGAAATAAGTCAGAGTAAAACAAAGTAAATTTAATCTCATATGTGTAATCTAAAAAAACAGACAAACAACTCCTCCCCCCTGCCAAATGCAGACTAATAGATACAGAGAACAGTTAATTGACAGAAAAGAGAGGTGGGGCAGGGACAAATAGGTGAAAGGGATTAACAGGTACAAACCTATAGTTATAGAATGAGTAATTCATGGGTATATAATATAAACCATAAAGAATATGATCAAAAATAGTTTTACATTTTATGGGACCAGACAATTACTAAATGTATCATGGTGACCATTTCATAATGTAAAGAAATGCCAACCACAAAGTAGTACACTTGACACAATATTGTACCTCAGCTATATATATTTTTTAAAAGAAACACACAAAGCACGTCAATTCTGAAACAGTCTAATAAAAGAAAACTCAATGAAAGAAAGCCTGAACTAAGAATATCATATGCAGCCAATGTGTCCTTCAAGCACTGGCTCAATGAAAAAGAGTTTTCAACATAGAAAAATTTCTAAAAAAAATATACTAGATCGGAGAGAACCGGGAAAATAGCAGGAAAAAAAAATGCTAATGGTGAGCCTTTTAACACATATCACAGCAGATCAAATACTAAAACAAAGATTGAGACAAGGATGTGAGACTATTTACAATTGTTATATGTTGTTGTAAAGCAGAAAATATGTTAACTAAAAATAATAAAGCATTGGAGAGGAATAATTAAAACCTAGAAAAAGCTTGCTGTTTCATGGATAATAGGTGGGAGTTAAATTATACCAAAATCATCTGATAATAGAAAGATCAAAGACTTTAAAAAAGGGGACTAAGTCCATTACGAAAGTTAAAACTAAAAAGGTAAAGTAGAACAAAAATATAAAGCTTCGAAAATACTAAAATATAAACATTATCAATTAAAGTGCAAATAATCTAATCTCATATAGAAAGACAGTAACTATGACTAAAATGTTATGAAAGAATTGAGAACAAACCTATCAGTCATACTGACAAATATAATGGAATCAAATGATCTGTTAAAAGAAAAAAAAACAAATTGTCTTTATTTTGGACTACAGAACAAGACCTAATGACATGGTGCATACAAGCAATATAGCTAAAACAAAGTGATCAATAGAGGCAAAAATTAATGAGGACAAAAAGATACAGGCAAGTGGAAACAGTAACAATACTAGGATTAACAATATCTTGATATCAGATGAAGGAAAATGTAAGTCAAAAAGCCTTGTGATCTGCTGTGCTCAGTCATGTCTGACTCTTTGAAATTCCATGGACTGTAGCCCATCAGGCTCCTCTGTCCATGGGGTTTTCCAGGCAAGAATACTGGAACAGGTTGCCATTTCCTTCTCCAGGGAATCTACCCAACCCAGGCATTGAACCCATGTCTCTTGTGTCTGTTGCAGTGGCAGGCAGTTTTTATTCTTTACCACTGAGCAAGCAAGGATCCCCCCAAAAACCTTATAGGTGACAAATAAGTTCTCTTTTTAATATTTAAATCCACAAGTTAGTATGAAGCTATAACACAAAATATTTCTACACTAAATAAAATGCAGCCACCTTTGCTTCTCTGGTGGCTCAGCAGTAAAAGAATCTGCCTGCAATTCAGGAGATGCAGGTTCAATCCCTGGGTCTGGAAGGGCCCCTGGAAAAGGAAATGGCAACCCTTCCCAGTATTCTTGCCTGCAAAATCCCATGGACAGAATCCTGGTGGGTCACAAAAGAGTCAGACACAATGACTAAACAACAACAAATAACAACATTTATGAGGTAAAATATACAGGGAAGAAAAAAAAAAGGGAAACACAGATAGTAACACACCAAAACTTAAAGAGGGAAAATAAATCATTAAATTTTAAGCTCGAAAAACACAAAATAAAATAAAATAAACAAAATAAAATGAAGGTTATAATAAAGACAGAGTAGGAATTATGAGATAGTTAATAGAAAACCACTAGAACTCATTTGCTATTATAATAAATGGAAATCCTAAAAAAATCCACTACTCATAATTTTCTTGATTAGAAAAAATGGGGTAATAATACAAAATATAAAGTAGGAAATAACAAATGGGAACTAAACATTGAAGTGAGAAAAAAATGATCAAAAGATTACCTATTTCCAAATAGCACAAGACCTGGATGAATTTATAATGGAATTCTACCAAATTTCCAAGAGCCAGACAATTGTAACACCTGGTCAAAGAAAGTGTTAGACCTTTATTGAGCATCTTTTCACATGCCTCTTGGCCATCTGTATGTCTTCCTTGGAGAAATGTCTATTTAGATCTGCAATTTTTTTTATTGGGTTGTTTGCTTGTTTTATATTGAGCTGCATGAGCTGTTTGTATATTTTGGAAAGTAATCCCTTGTTAGTAAATTCATTTGCAAATATATTCTCCAACTCTGATGGATGTTTTTTCATTTTGTTTATGGTTTCTTTTGCTGTGCCAAAGCTTTTAAGTTTAATTAGGCCCCATTCAACATCATTGTTTACTAGAGAAATACAAATCAAAACTACAATGAGGTATCATCTCACCCCAGTCAGAATGGCCATCATCAAAAAATCTACAAACAGTAAGTGCTGGGGAATGTGTGGAAACAAGGGCATATACACTGTTGGTGGGAATATAAATTGATACAGCCACTGCAGAGAACAGCATGGAAGCTCCTTTAAAAACTCACAGGGTAACAAGGAAGGCCACAGGTCTCCAAATGGAGGAAATAGGCTGCAAGTGTCAGACACTTTTCTCTCTCTTAAGCAGCAGGAGGAAACAAACTAGTGATATTTTTTTCCTTCTCTATACAAATTTAAAAGGAGGTTTCTCCTAAAATATTGTGTTGCATGATGACACCTGGTTTCACCTTAAGTTAACTATTCTCAAACCTTGAGTTAACCAAAGCATTTTTCTTATGGAAATGTTTGTCTTAAGCTATGTTAATGTACTATGCATTTACCCCAAACTCTGTCTTCAAGTCGGTTCCACCTAATGGCTCAGAACCTACTTGACAAACCAGTATGTTATACTCGGATATTGTTCCCCTAATCTATGTAAACAAAACTATTTGTATGGTAACCTGCCCTTCTACAAGATTCAAGTCAATCGTTTTATGGCCTGAGGTGAATCATCTGGTGCCAAGATTATTCCAAAATGCATTTTATGGATGAGGGGCCTGGTACCATTCTGAGTTTTACACATTTCTTTCTTTCATTAACAGACTGCTAGGAGTAGGCGATGGCACCCCACTCCAGTACTCTCGCCTGGAAAATCACATGGATGGAGGAGCCTGGTGGGCTGCAGTCCATGGGGTCACGAAGAGTCGGACACGACTGAGTGACTTCACTTTCACTTTTCACTTTCACGCATTGAAGAAGGAAATGGCAACCCATTCCAGTGTTCTTGTCTGGAGAATCCCAGGGATGGGGGAGCCTGGTGGGCTGCCGTCTATGGGGTTACACAGAGTCGGACACGACTGAAGCGACTTAGCAGCAGCAGCAACAGTGACTATATAACATCCAGCTGAAGACTAGTGGCGGGGTACTCTTTCTGCCCCCTTCTGATGCCTATGTCAGAAGTTTTCTCTATCTCCTTTATACTTTAATAAAACTTTATTACACAAAAGCTCTGAGCAATCAAGACTCATCTCTGGCTCCAGATTGAATTCTTCTCCAGAAGCCAAGAATCCTGGCGTCTTTTCGTTCAGCAACAAACTTTCAAAACTAAAATAGAGCTACCACATGGTCCAGCAATCCCACTCCTGGGTAGATATCTGGAGAAAAGCGTGATTTGAAAAGATTCATGTAGCCCAGTGTTCTTTTCATTTTTGTTTAGTTGCCAGGTCATGTCTGACTCTTTTGTGACCCCGTGGACTGTAGCCTGCCAGGCTCCTCTGTCTGTGGGATTTTCTGGGCAAGAATAACTGGAGTGGGTTGTCATTTCCTTCTCCAGGGGATCTTCCCAACCTAGGGATTGAACCTGCATCTCCTGTATGCATTTCCTGCATTGCAGATGGATTCTTTTAATGCTAAGCTACCAGGGAAACCCAACCCCAGTGTTTAGTGCAGCACTATTTACACAGCTAGTGTAAAATAGTTTACACTATTTACACTATTTACACAAAGAAGCAGTCTAAATGTCCATCAGGAGAGGAATGGATAAAGAAGACATGGTACATATATACAATAGAATATTTCTCAGCCATAAAAAATAGATAAATAAAGCCATTTGCAGCAACATGGATGAATCTAAAGATAGTTATACTGAGTGAAATAAGTCTGACAGAAGGAAATAAAGATTATATGATATCACTTATATATGGACTCTAAAAAACAATGTACAAATGAACCTATTCACAAATAGAGTCACAGAAACTGATGGTTCTCAAGGGGGAAACAGGTGGGAGGGATAAATTGGAAAAAAATTGAAATTCACATATATACACTACTATCTATAAAATAGATGACTAATAATCTAATAAATAGCACAGAAAACTCTACTCAGTAATCTGCAGTGACCTATATGGAAATAGATCTAAAAAAGCATGGATATGGGACTTCCCTGGGGGTCCAGTGGCTAAGACTCTGAGTTCCCAGTGCAGGGGGCCCAGGTTTGATCCCTGATCAGGGAGCTAGAGCCCACATGCTACAACTAAGACCCAGAGCAGCCAAATAAATAAATAAAATTAAAAAAAAAAAAAAAGCATGGATATATGTATACATATAACTGACACACTTTGCTGTACAGCAGAAATTAACACAACATTGTAAATCAACTATACTCAAGACTTAATTTTAAAAAGTGTTAGGCCTTTGAGAATGAAGCAAAATACCCTTTCATGAAACAAATATAAAAGGATAACAAAACATACGAAAATGTTACTCAAAAATAAAACGGAAGATGAATATCACTTATAAATACCAATGCAAAATACTAAATAATATATTAGCAAGCAGAATCCAACACTTTAATAAGTATATCTTTAGTCCAGAATTCAAATAGTTTCAATTACTATTATATACCATACTAATAGATTTAAGGAGGGTAAAACTCAAACTAATTTCCATAAATGTTGAAAAAGACTGAAAAATTTCAACACTGATTCTTGATTTTAAAACTAAATCAAGTGAATCAAGGGATAAGTTCTTAATGTGACTATCCGTATAAATGAATACTTGAATAATTTCCAAAAAGAAATAATGCTTAAACTAACAAAAATTGATTAAGGTAAAAAGATATAAAATAAACATTCATAAATCAATAGCAATGAAATACAAAAACAATAATCAGAGGACATTATGTTTGAGGAAATATCATTTACAGAAGAAAAAGTTAAATATTTAGGATTCAATTTAACAAATGTGAAAAAAATCAATAACTAAATTTTAAAACATTCCAGAGAGATAGAAAATAAGCATGAAGATTTAGAAAGACAGCCCATGTTCCTGTTTTAAATGACTCAATGTTATAAAGATGCTAGTTCTCCCAAAGTTAATTCACAAGTTTGACAGAATCTCAATAAAAATACCAACAAATCTTTTTCAAGTGGAACTAAACTTGTCATTCCTATATACAGGAATAAAGCTTATATATATATAAAGACACACAATATCCAGGAAAACGTAAAAGGAAAAACAAACTAAAATGAAAATATGAGGTGGGGCCAGCTTTAGGGCAGGCATTAAAATACTTTACAAGGCAATACAAGTCTCAAAATACTGTTGAATCTCTACTGTTAATGTAGTGTGCTGCTGCTGCTGCTAAGTTGCTTCAGTCGTGTCTGACTCTGTGCGACCCCAGAGATGGCAGCCCATCAGGCTCCCACATCCCTAGCATTCCCCAGGTAAGAACACTGGAGTGGATTGCCATTTCCTTCTCCAATGCATGAAAGTGAAAAGTGAAAGTGAAGTCGCTCAGTCATGTCCAACCCTCAGTGACCCCATGGACTGCAGCCCACCAGGCTCCTCTGTCCATGGGAGTTTCCAGGCAAGAGTACTGGAGTGGGTTGCCATTAATGTAGTGTAGTGGCAAATAAATAGAAAAACAAGAGAATGGAATAGAAAAGTCATAAATAACCAAAATACATAAGAATATAATATACAGTTGACATCTCAAATAATGGAAGCAAAGATTGACTTTTTAATAAATCATGCTGAGTCAACAGAAAAGCCATTTGAAAAAGATAAAAATTAGATTCATACTTTACACCATACACAGGATAAAGTTTGAGTGTATTAGGAAATTAAGTGAAATAAAACCATACAAAAGTATATGAAATAAAACCATACAAAAGTAAACATAGATGGATTCCATTCAAAGTGGAATATAACCAGTAACACTGAAACCAAACTGTTAAAACATGGGTAACATAAAAACACCAAATGGGGATAGGGAAGAAAAGAACTAAGTAATTTTGGGGAACAGTGTTTTCATTACATACTTCAAAGATAAACACAAAACTAATTGTATATGAATGTTTTACACATGTTAGTTAATTTTTAATAGACCTATTAAAATTATAGAACCACTTTATGTATTTATTAGAATTGAACAAATAAGAAAATATATGATGGGAAGATGAGAACCAGGTACCTATTTGTTGGAAAAAAGAAGTAACAAATAAGGAAAAGTGAAAGGTCTGGACTCATGGTTCATAATACGTGTATCCATGGATACACATAGGAATGCATGAATGTGTAGGTAGAACATATATTGTCTCTGTCTGTCCAATGAAGTCAAGAAGCAATGACCCTCAATATTAATGAATACACCAAGGACCCTTGTAGGGGTGTCTGACATTGGTGACCCCACCAGGCCAGAGTACTGGAGTGGGTAGCCTTTCCCTTCTCCAGGGGATCTTCCCAACCCAGGTCTTCGTATTATAGGCAGATTGTTTACCAGCTGAGCCACAAGGGAATCCCAAAACTACTAGAGTGGGTATCCTATCCCTTCTCCAGGGAGTATTCCCAACCCAGGAATCCAACTGGGGTCTCTTGCATTGCTGGCAGATTCTTTACTAACTGAGCTATCAGGGAAAATCCAGGTTTGATTCCTGAGTTGGGAAGATTCCCTGGAGAAGAAAGAGGCTATCCACTCCAGTACTCTTGCTGGAGAATCCTATGGACAGAGGAGCCTGGCAGGCTACAGTCCATGGGGTTTTGAGAGTCTGTTGACTTAGAGACTAAACCACCACCACCACCCCCAAGTACCCGGATCTTGGTTTCTAAATATCATTCTACAAAAAATGGAACCAGGAATTTTTAGAGATATAGTGATTTACATTCCTGGATCAAGATGAGCCTGAAATATCTTACGTGCTAGAAAGGAAAAGATAATGCTCAGGAAATGATGCAAACGTGAAAGGAAAGGTGATGCAAAGAACCAAATCATACAGAAGACCCTGATTCTGGGAAAGGTTGAAGGCAGGAGGAGAAGGGGACAACAGAGGAGGAGATGGTTGGGTGGCATCATCAACTCAATGGACATGAATTTGAAAAAAACTCCAGGAGATGGCCTGCTGCAGTCCATGGGGTTGCAAAGAGTCAGATATGACTTAGGGACTGAACTACAACTCCAGTATTCTTGCCTGGAGAATCCCATGGATAGAGGAGTCTGGCAGGCTACAGTCCATGTGGTCACAAGAGTCAGACACGACTTAGCAACTAAACCAGCACAGCCTTATTTATGGTTCAACTCTCTCATCCATACATGCATGACTACTGGAAAAAAAAAAAAACATAAATTTGACTATAGGGACCTTTTCAATAAAGTGATGTCTCTGCTTTTTAATAAACTATCTAGGTTTCTCATAGCTTTTCTTCCAAGGAGCAAGCGACTTTTAAATTTGTGGCTGCAGTCACCATTTGCAGTGATTTTGGAGGCCAAGAAAATAAAATTTGTCACTGCTTCCACATTTTCCCCTTCTATTTTCTGTGAAGTGATGGGACCAGATACCAGGATCTTAATTTTTTGACTGTTGAGTTTTAAGCCAGCATTTTCACTCTCCTCTTTCACCCTCATCAGGACACTCTTTGATTTCTACCATTTGAGTGGCACCATCTGCATATCTGAGGTTACTGATATTTCCTCCTAGCAATCTTGACTTCAGCTTGTGATTCATCCAGCCCAGCATTTCACATGATGTATTATGCATATAAGTTAAACAGGGTGACAATACACAGCTTTGTCATACTCCTTTCACAATTTTGAACCAGTAAGTTGATCCATGTAAGGTTTTAACTATTGCTTCAGGCTTCACAGGTGGCTCAGAGGTTAAAGTGTCTGCCTGAAATGCAGGAGACCTGGGTTAGATCCCTTGGTCAGGAAGATCCCCTGGAGAAGGAAATGGCAACCCACTCCAGTATTCTTGCCTGGAGAATCCCATGGACAGAGGAGCCTGGTGGGCTACAGTCCACGGGGTCGCAAAGAGTCGGACACGACTTAGCGACTTCACTTCACTTTCACAGGAGACAGGTAAGGTGGTCTGATATTCCCATCTCTTTAAGAATCTTCCAGTTTGTTGTGACTCACACAGTCAAAGGATTTAACATAGTTAATGAAGTAGAAGTAGATGTCTTTCTGTAAATCCTCTGCTTTCTCTATGATCTAATGAATGTTGGCAATTTTATCTCTAGTTCCTCTGCCTTTTCTAAATCCATCTTGTACATCTAGAAGTTCTTGGTTCATGTACTGTTGAAGTCTAGCTTGAAGGTTTTTGAGCATAACATTATTAGTATATGAAATACACACAATTTTATGGTAGTTTAAACATTTTTTGGCACTGCCTTTCTTTGGGATTGGAATGAAAACTGACCTTTTCCAGTCCTGTGCCCACTGCTGAGTTTTCCAAATTTGCTGACATATTGAATGCAGCGCTTAAACAGTGTCATTGTTTAGGATTTTAAATAGCTCAGCTTGAATTCCATCATCTCACTGGCTTTGTTCATAGCAATGCTTCATAATGTCCAGTTAAGTTCACACTTCAGGATGTGTGGCTCTAGGTAACTGAACACACCATAGTGGTTATCTGGGTCATTAAGACATTTTTGTATAGTTCTTTTGTGTATTCTTGCCACCTCTGCTTAATTTTTTCTGCTTCTGTTAGGTCCTAACTGTTTCTGTCCTTTATTGTGCCCATCCTTATAGGAAATGTTTCCTTGATATCTCCAATTTTCTTAAAGAGATCTCTACTCTTTCTCATTCTATTGTTTTCCTCTACTTTTTGCATTGTTCATTTAAGAAGGTCTTCTTTTCTTTCATGTTATTCTCTTGAATTCTGCATTCATTCAGGTATAACCTTCCCTTTTTCCTTTGCTTTTCGCTTCTCTTCTTTCCTCAACTATTTGTAAAGCCACCTTAGACAACCACTTTGGTGTCTTGCATTTCTTTTCATTTGGGATTGTTTTGGTCTACCAGATCTAATCTCTATCAGATCTAATCCCTTGAATCTATTTGTCACTTCCACTGTATAACTGTAAGGCATTTGATTTAGATCATACCTGACTGGCCAAGTGATTTTTCCTCCTTTCTTCAATTTAAGTCTGAATTTTGCAATAAGGAACTAATGATCTGAGCCACAGTCAGTTCCCAGTCTTGTTTTTGCTGACTGTATAGTGCTTCTCCATCTTCAGTTGCAAAGTTTATAATCAATCTGATTTCAGTATAGACCATTAGGTGATGTCCATGTGTAGATTTGTCTCTTGGGTTGTTGGAAGAGGGTGTTTGCTGTGACCGGTGTGTCTCTTGGCAAAACTCTGTTAGCCTTTGCCCTGCTTCATTTTGTGAGCACACATGCAGAAAAGCACAAAATATCAGTCTGTGGTATTCTTGGCAAAAATGCATAAGCACAATTCAATAATGAAGATATCAGACAAATTGAGTGGTTTACACTGGCTAATATACTTTAAAGTTATCAAGTTCATGAACCAAAGAGAAAAACTGAGAAACTATACCAGATTGGAGGAGAGTATGGAGACATGAGAACAAAATGCAATGTGTGATCTTGGTTAGGTCTGAACTAGAAAAAAGGGTCATTAGTGAAGTATCTAGCATAATTTGAATAAGGTCTAGAGATTAGTTAATATTATTGTATTGACACTACTAATTCATTGATTTATGGTAATGGTTCTATGATTACATAAATGTTAACAGTACATTTAAAAGGTTTATGGGAATTCCATGTATAGATAGCATTTTGCTGTTGTTGAGTAGCTTAGTGATGTCTGATTCTTTGCAACCCCATGAACTGTACCCCTCCAGGTTCCTCTGTCCATTTGATTTTCCAGCCAAGAATACTAGAATGGATTGCCATTTTCTTCTCGAGGCAATTTTCCTGACCCAGACATCAAACCCACATTTCCTCTACAAGCAGGAGAATTCTTTCTACTGCTGAGCCACTGGGGAAGCCCAGATAGCATTTCACTAAGTCTAAATTCTATTTTGGAATGAAATATTTAAAACAATGTAGGAACACAGGAATTTAAACAAAAAAAATAAATTAACATAATAAACAAAATAGTGATGTTTAAGAAATTTGACAGAGCCAATATTTGATTTTATGACAACTGATAAAAAGTTTTAAGTCCTTCAAGATTTATTCATAAGTGCAGACTGGTTCCAAATAGGAAAAAGAGTACGTCAAGGCTGTATATTGTCACCCTGCTTATTTAACTTTTTTGCAGAGTACATCATGAGAAACGCTGGACTGGAAGAAGCACAAGCTGGAATCAAGATTGCCGGGAGAAATATCAATAACCTCAGATTTGCACATGACACCACCCTTATGGCAGAAAGTGAAGAGGAGCTAAAAAGCCTCTTGATGAAAGTGAAAGAGGAGAGCGAAAAAGTTGGCTTAAAGCTCAACATTCAGAAAACGAAGATCATGGCATCTGGTCCCATCACTTCATGGGAAATAGATGGGGAAACAATGGAAACAGTGTCAGACTTTATTTTTGGGGGGCTCCAAAATCACTGCAGATGGTGACTGCAGCCATGAAATTAGAAGAGGCTTACTCCTTGGAAGAAAAGTTATGTCCAACCTAGATAGTATTTTCAAAAGCAGAGACATTACTTTGCCGACTAAGGTCCGTCTAGTCAAGGCTATGGTTTTTCCTGTGGTCATGTATGGATGTGAGAGTTGGACTGTGAAGAAGGTCAAGCGCCGAAGAATTGATGCTTTTGAACTGTGGTGTTGGAGAAGACTCTTGAGAGTCCCTTGGACTTCAAGAAGATCCAACCAGTCTATTCTGAAGGAGATCGACCCTGGGATTTCTTTGGAAGGAATGATGCTAAAGTTGAAACTCCAGTACTTTGGCCACCTCATGCGAAGGGTTGACTCACTGGAAAAGACTGTGATGCTGGAAAGGATTGGGGGCAGGAGGAGAAGGGGACGACCGAGGATGAGATGGCTGGATGGTATCACGGACTCGATGGATGTGAGTCTGGGTGAACTCCGAGAGATGGTAATGAACAGGGAGGCCTGGCGTGCTGTGATTCATGGGTTCGCAAAGAGTCGGACCCGACTGAGAGACTGAACAGACTGAACTGAAAGAATAGTTTATCAATATGAGTGACAAAGGGGAAAAATCCTTAGTGCTAAAAATTACTAAAAATATCACAAAAGCTTTATGAAACAATTTAACATTAGTAAATTTAAATTCCTTGAAAGCCCACCAAAAGTGATTATTGAAGTAATTGAACTGTTAAAATTTTTTCCTAAAATGCAAACTCTAGGTCAACATGATTTTACCAAATAATCTTTTCAAATTTCTTAAAGAAACAGTATCCATTTTAAATAATTCAGTGAAGAGAAAAATGGAGAAATGGCAACCCACTCCACTATTCTTGCCTGGAGAATCCCAGGGACAGAGGAGCCTAGTGGGCAGCCGTCTATGGGGTCACACAGAATTGGACATGACTGAAGCGACTTAGCAGCATAACTCATTTGTAGATACTAGCATAATCTTGACTCTATAACTGAAAAAAAAATTTTTTTTAAGTAAAATAATTATCTTCCTGAACATATATATAAAATTCTAAAAGAAAATATTAACAAATTGAATCTAGTGATATTTTAAATATCTTACCATGTCACAACAAAGTGACATTTATTATAAGCATGCAAATTTGGTTGATGTTTTAAAAATCAGTCAAATTTATAGAACAAATGGTAAATAGAATAAAGAGCAAAATATGATCATATGATTGTTTCAAAAGATGCACAGAAATCATTTTAAACATTAGGGAGGAAGAAAGAGCCCTAGCAAAATTTTTGAAAATGAAGTAAAAATTCATTAGTTGAAAAATGGACACTATTGGCAAAGTAGTCATTATTTGTAACAATCATCATTCAATAAATAAAGTTGATAAATTTATCAAGGCTGCTGAGGATACAATAGATAACAAAATGTCTATTGTA
>SJYT01011339.1:116959-135957 GCA_006410635.1 Cephalophus harveyi
TATGATGATCATGAATTTGGTTTGGTAAAAATTCAATATGGTAACATTTCAATTTCCCTATATTGATCATAGATTGAATGCAATTCAATAAAAATTTTTGCTGACTTATTAATGTATTTTGCTTCTTTGTTTTAAATTTTCACAGGAGAAACAGAAGTTAATCATGTTATAAGATGTATACAAAAATGCACAGAACTGAGACTAACAATTTTACAAAGAACAAAGTTGGATTACCTACGCTAAATATACTCTCAAGGCTTATAATTTTACCTTATCTAAGACAGTGCAGCAGTACTGTACAGAATTAGAACTCTTAGTTACATTTGAAATATTCTGTTTCATGAAATATCTCTTAGCATTTCATCAAAACTTTGAAGGCTATTTTATCAAAACTTTGCTATTTCACCCTTTGTTGAAATGTAGCAGTTGTAAAATAATGACATTAAAAATATTTAGATATCTTTCTTCCCACATCAAACTGTGAATCTTTCAAAGCAGTACCAGTCTAACTAATAACTGTCAAACCTAGCAGTTTATAACATTTGTCAGAAAATCAAGAAATATGAGATATGATTAAAGTAACATCAGTAAGTGTGGTTTTCATAGGCACCAAAATCCCAGAATGATTACTCAAGCTTACCTCCTATATCTGGGCGAAGTTTATTGTCATAGCCTTGAAGCAAGGAGTTGAGAATTTGTGTTATATCTCCTTCGTGAATCTTTGGTGCCAAGACCCAAGTTTTGTTCACTGTTAAGTCCTCATCATCTTCATCATCTGCTTTATCAACACTAAGAAATTCAAAGAAAAATTTGTATGATAGTTCAGTCAAAGAAGGATTTGAAAAATAGTTTAAGGTTGCTATAACTGTATATGGGAGTAATAAGAGGTGAAAAAAAAGCATTAGAAATATCTTACACTAAGTAAGCCTAATATCTAATACCTTCATCATATGAACTGTCCTGTTTCAATAATATTCAAAAATGAAGAAATCAATACAAGGAATAGTCATGTAATATTAAGATAATAAAATAAAATTTTTCCATCCCACAGCTGTCATTTACAATGACAGAGGTCACGCAGATGGTAGTGTAAGTAGTGGCCCTAGATTTGTGCAGACCACAATCTGCAGAGCCATATACAGTGATTCTAAACCAGACACTAAAATAAAAATTAAAAGGTGAATATATATATATATAAGAAAAGTGGCAATAATTAGTCTAGTAAATGTATTTAAAATGCAAATATAAAAAACAAGACAAGGAAAGATGAGTGAAATAGAGTTAAAAGAATAAAAGGAAGAAGTATTAAACACATCTAGTCAGAGAAAACACCCTCTTCCAACAACACAAGAGAAGACTCTATACATGGATATCACCAGATGGTCAACTGAAATCAGACTGATTATATTCTTTGCAGTTAAACATGCAGAAGCTCTATAGAGTCAGCAACAAAACTAGGAGTTGACTGTGACTCAGATCTTGAATTCCTTATTGCTAAATTCAGACTTAACTTAAAGAAAGTAGGGAAAACCACTAGACTATTCAGTTATGATCTAAAGCAAATCCCTTACTATTATACAATGGAAGTGACAACTCTTACAATTATACAGTGGAAGTGACAAATAGATTCAAGGGATTAGATGTGATAGACAGAGTGCCTGAAGAACTATGGATGGAGATTCATAACATTGTACAGGAGACAGTGATCAACACCATCCACAAGAAAAAGAAATGCAAAAAGGCAAAATGGTTGTCTGAGGAGGCCTTACAAATAGCTGTAAAAGAAGAGAAGCAAAAGGCAAAGGAGAAAAGGAAAGAAATTCCCATTTGAATGCAGAGTTCCAAAGAATAGCAAGAAGAGATAAGAAAGTCCTTCTCAGTGATCAGTGCAAAGAAATAGAGGAAAACAATAGAATGGGGGAAAGACTAGAGATCTCTTCAAGAAAATTAGAGATACCAAGGGAACATTTCATGCAAAGATAGGCTCAATAAAGGACAAAAGTGGTACAGACCTAACAGAGGCAGACAATATTAAGAAGAGGTGACAAGAATATACAGAAGAACTGTACAAAAAAGATCTTTAAGACCCAGATAATCACAATGGTATGATCACTCATCAGAGACAGGCATCCTAGAATGTGAAGTCAAATGGGCCTTAGGAAGGGTCACTATGAACAAAGCTAGTGGAGGTAATGGAATTCCAGTTGAGCTATTTCAAATCCTAAAAGATAATGCTGCATAAGTGCTGCACTCAGTATGCCAGCAAATTTGGAAAACTCAGCAGTGGCCACAGGACTGGAAAAGGTCAGTTTTCATTCCAATCCCAAAGGAAGGCAATGCCAAACAATGCTCAAACTACTGCACAATAGCACTCATCTCACACACTAGCAAAGTAATGCTCAAATTTTCCAAGTCAGGCTTCAGCAGTACGTGAACCATGAAATTCCAGATGTTCAAGCTGGTTTTAGAAAAGGCAGAGGAACCAGAGATCAAATTGCCAACATCTGCTGGATCATCGAAAAAGTGAGAGAGTTCCAGAAAAATATCTACTTCTGCTTTATTGACTATGCCAAAGCCTTTGACTGTGTGGATCACAACAAACTGTAGAAAATTCTTAAACAGATGGGAATACCAGACCACCTTACCTGCCTCCTGAGAAATCTGTATGCAGGTCAAGAAGCAACAGTTAGAACTGGACATGGAAAAACAGACAGTTCCAAATTGGGGAAAGAGTCTGTCAAGGCTGCATATTGTCACTTTGCTTATTTAACATATATGCAGAGTACATCATGAGAAATGCTGGACTGGATGAAGCACAAGCTAGAATCAAGACTGTCAGGAGAAATCTCAATAACGTCAGATATGCACATGACACCACAGTTACAGCCAGAAGCAATGAACTAAAGAGCCTCTTAGTGAAAGTGAAAGAGGAGAGTGAAAAAGTTGGCTTAAAGTTCAACATTCAGAAAACTAATATCATGGCAACTGGTCCCATCACTTCATGGCAAATAGATGGCGAAACAATGGGAATGTTGACAGACTTTATTTTGGGGGGCTCCAAAATCACTGCAGATGGTGAATATAGCCATGAAATTAAAAGACACTTGCTCCTTGGAAGAAAATCTATGACCAACCTAGACAGCATATTAAAAAGAAGAGACATTACTTCGCCAACAAAGGTCCATCTAGTCAAAGTTATGGTTTTTCCAATAGTCATGTATGGATATGAGAATTGGACTATAAAGAAAGATAAGCATGGGAGAATTGATGCTTTTGAACTGTGGTATAGGAGATGACTCTTGAGAGTCCCTTGGACAGCAAGGAGATCCAACCAATCCATCCTAAAGGAATCAGTCCTGAATATCTATTGGAAGGACTGATGCTGAAGCTGAAACTCTAATATTTTGGCCACCTGATACGAAGAACTGACTCATTTGAAAAGACCTTGATGCTGGGAAAGATTGATGGTGGGAGGAGAATGGGATAATAGAAGACGAGATTGTTTGATAGCATCACCACCTCAATGGACATGAGTTTGAGTAAGCTCCGGGAGTTGGTGATGGACAGGGAAGCCTGGAGTGCTGAAGTTAATAGGGTTGCAAAGAGTCAGACCAACTGATTGACTGAATTGTCCAAACTGATGCTTCTTCCAAGTCAGTAGAACTCAGACCCAGAGATTTATTTCAACAATTTGGTTGAAGATTATCTTTTCAAATCATAAGTGAATGACTCACTCTCCATATATACATAATTGAAAACTCTGATTATCAAATTTTAGGACTAGAATTTAGACTTTAGGGATCAAATAACCCACTGCCTTTATTTTGTAAAGAGGAAACTGAAGTTTGTAGGGAACTAAGGAAAGCACAAACTCATTTGTTTGCAAAACTGAAACTCAAACCCTGACCATACAGCTAATGCTTCCTGCTATACCTGTGTGTTTAACAAGCATAAAGTTTCAACTTACTTATGAATTATATTAGAAACATATTGTGGTAGTAATGTGTGTGTGTGTGTGTGTGTGTGTGTGTGTGTGTGAGCTCAGTCTCTCAGTCATGTCCAGCTGTTCGCAACTCCCTGGACTCCAGCCACTGCTCCTCTGTCCATGGAATTTTCCAGGCAAAAATACTGGAGTGGGTGGCCATTTCCTACTACAGGGGATATTCCCAACTCATGGATTGAGCCCAAATCTCTTGCATCTGCTGCACTGGCAGGCAGATTCTTTACCACTGTGCCACCTGGGAAGCCTCAGTTGTAATATATTTATCCTTGAAAAGTCAAAGTCGCTCAGTTGAGTCCTGCTCTTTGCCAGTCCATGGTATAGTCCATGGAATTCCCCAGACCAGAATACTGGAGTGTGAAGCCATTCCCTTCTACAAGGAATCTTCCCAGCCCAGGGATCAATCCCAGCTCTCCCACATTGCAGGCAGATTCTGTACCAGCTGAGCTACTAGGGAAGCTGAGCCACCAGGATAAAAAATATTCATCTCTATTACCCATGAATTACCTGATCATCATTTGAGTGAGATCATCCTAGACTTACACTCACCTTTAGTAAATCTTAGCCTCCAGTGAAAAATATATATAAACTTTTATATTGGTAAAATTAGGTAAATCTACAATACATTATTTACTTATATATGTTTCAGAGATGGGCTTCCCTCCCACAATAGATATTGAAGTTTATCATAATAGCTTTAGTTATCATTTCTACACTATTCATTTAGCTCTCTTTTGCTGTGGACCTAAACATCTTAGCTAATGCACTTCTTAACTCTTTTATCATTTTTTCCAGTTTTATTGATATATAGTTAACTTATAACATTGTATATATTTAAGGTGTACAACACAATGATTTGATCTATGTATACAGCAAGATGACTACTACAGTAAGTTTAGTTAACATTCACCCTTTTTATCCTTTTAAAGAGTATACTTTTGGACTCTGGACTTTTGGACTCTGAGGGAGAGGGAGAGGGTGGGATGATTTGGGAGAATGGCATTGAAACATGTATACTATCATGTAAGAAGCGAATTGCCAGTCTATGTTCAATACAGGATACAGGATGCTTGGGGCTGGTGCACGGGGATGATCCAGAGAGATGATATGGGGTAGGAGGTGGGAGGGGGGTTCAGGATTGGGAACTCATGTACACCCATAGCTGATTCATGAAAATAAATAAATAAATAAATAAATAAAATAAAAATAAAGAGTATAAATTAACATTTAAATAAAAACTTAACCTTTGAAATATTTGTGCCTCATTTCATCTTCAAAGTCATTATATTGATAGTTAAAACAGATAATGGGATGTATTAGTCTTCTCAATATTTCTCATCTTCTTCCTGTCAGATCATTATAGTTTTCACTTCACTGGCTTCTAACTTAGTCATGTGACCTGAATTCTCCTTTCTCAAAGAGAATTATACATCCCTGAAGAAAAGTTATGACCAACCTAGATAGCATATTCAAAAGCAGAGATATTAGTTTGCCGACCTAAGGTCTGTCTAGTCAAGGCTATGGTTTTTCCAGTAGTCATGTATGGATGTGAGAGTTGGACTGTGAAGAAGGCTGAGCGCTGAAGAATTGATGTTTTTGAACTGTGGTGTTGGAGAAGACTCTTGAGAGTCCCTTGGACTGCAAGAAGATCCAACCAGTCCATTCTGAAGGAGATCAACCCTGGGATTTCTTTGGAAGGAATGATGCTAAAGCTGAAACTCCAGTACTTTGGCCACCTCATGCAAAGAGTTGACTCATTGGAAAAGACTCTGAAGCTGGGAAGGATTGGGGGCAGGAGGAGAAGGGGACGACAGAGGATGAGATGGCTGGATGGCATCACTGACTCGATGGACTGTCTCTTATACACATCTCCACTGTTTCTACTTTTATTAGACAGTAAAAGATGGAATAAAAAGTTTAATTAGCTTGAATATCCATAAAATGCACCATATTAACCCTTTCAGGTCAATATCATGCTTCTATAGCTTCTACTTAATCATTTTATTATTCCCTATTGAGTATAATATACTTTCTGGGAGAAAAATGTGGCAAGCCATACAAGATTTTATTAGGTAGTATAACAGCTATGTGAAGAGTCTTTTTAAAAAAAAAATGTGAGAGTTGGACTGTGAAGAAGGCTGAGCGCTGAAGAATTGATGTTTTTGAACTGTGGTGTTGGAGAAGACTCTTGAGAGTCCCTTGGACTGCAAGAAGATCCAACCAGTCCATTCTGAAGGAGATCAACCCTGGGATTTCTTTGGAAGGAATGATGCTAAAGCTGAAACTCCAGTACTTTGGCCACCTCATGCAAAGAGTTGACTCATTGGAAAAGACTGATGCTGGGAGGGGTTGGGGGCAGGAGGAGAAGGGGACGACCGAGGATGAGATGGCTGGATGGCATCACTGACTCGATGGATGTGAGTCTGAGTGAACTCCGGGAGTTGGTGATGGACAGGGAGGCCCGGCGTGCTGCGATTCACGGGGTCGCAAAGAGTCGGACACAACTGAGTGACTGAACTGAACTGAACTGACCCACTATACTCAAGTTTGGCTCAGTAGTTTGTTTTGGCTAATGGAATATGTAACATGTGCCACTACCAAGCAGAACATCTAATGCCAATGCTTGTTCACCATATCTCTCTTGTCCTTCTGTGAAAAGACCCAGACACACTCAGAGGCTACTACTCCATGACTTGTCTATCAGAGTAAAGGCAACCTGAACAGAGCCACAGTTGACCTACAATGGACACGCAGCCTGAGTGAGAAATAAACATTTAGAATTGTAAGTCATCAAGATGTGGGAGTAGTTTATTACTAGAGTATATAATTTTATCCCTTTTGTAAGCTACTGAGACTTGAGGGGTAGTTCATTACCACTTTTACCATAGTACACAGATTTTATACTCCTGGTATATTAATAGATATTTAATGTTCGTTCATAATTATTTTGCTGTATTTAACTTAAAAATGTATACTACTGAAATATAGTTTTATGATTTCCTTCAAATAATTTATTTTCTCTCAATAAAAGGAATATATATGTACATAGATACATTCATTTATAAACTAAGGAGTCGAAAATACTGAAGTATTAGGAATCCTTGCTGGTATATCCTCCAGCAAAATTTTATGAAATGAGAATGGCTGAGATATTGTCAATTATCAAAACTTTAGGGCATACATCTAGCTTTAAAGCCTGGTTTTATAAAAAAATCTGATGGATAGAGAAGATCATTATACATATAAGAACTTGATTTTTCTTTGCAATATGATTGTAGTCAAATGGATGTTCCCAGAAAATATAAAAGCTTTCCCTAATTTTTAGGGCAACAAAATCTTGGTAATCCCAAAAGTACATGCTCACACTGATGTATATCCCCATTTTCCCAGAAAGCTCAGAGGTAATATGAAAATTTACCTCAATGATATTACAAAGCTAACTTTGCTCATTTTTGGCAATAACAGAAAGGAACTTTCATTATATTAATAGTTCATTATTCTACATTTTCTAAATTGCCTTCAGAATATTAACTACCTTAATATCATATTGGTATTATTTTGTGGATTAAAAAACACTTGTAATAAGTTAAACATAGTTTGTATAGCATATCAATGTCTCACTGTCTTTCATAGGCTGGAAGATCTGTAACATTTACGTATGTTGAATGAACATTCATTTGGGGGAAACAAGTAGTATTTTCTTAGGAAATTTCCCTGGGAATTTCTTGACTCATTCTCAAGCACTTCTTTTAAATAATGTAAATAAATATAACTTTATAAGTACTGGAAATACATAGACTCCTAAGTATGTAATTTTATAATTTGTTTATTTTAATGATTGATGTTTTCATTTTTATTATCAACTGTTGAGGGCCAATGATGCACCATTAAGTTTTCAGAACTGTGTGCAAGGTTTCTTCCATATTAAGTTATGTTACTTAATACAGAGTAATCCTATATTACTATTCCTATTTCACAAATGAGAAAAAATAGATATACGGAATTTCCAGGACCCACACTACTAAACAATAGAGGCAGAATTTGAAAGAAGATTGATTTAGTTTGAAGACTCATTTTCTTTTTGAAGTTTCCATGATATCTTATCATTATTAAACAATCCAGTGTGGTTGAATTTTGAGTCTTCTAATTTATAAGAACACATTTGTGGTAAATAGTTAGCAAGTGCATTTGGATTCTGCTTGTGTAGGATGCTTAGTCTCTGCCTTGAGTTCTGAGAAGTTAGAATGATAATTTCAAGGAATCACACACACTCTCTCTGATAAAAAAGATTTTCTAACAGATATGCTTAATCTTCAATCCAGTGCTTTCATTCATTTATAGCAGAAATAACAAGTGCTACAAATATGTTAACTACAGAAAACATAAGACAAAACCACATTCCTGATCTAAATGATCTTGTTGTTGTTATTGTTTAGTCACTAAGTCGTGTCCGATTTTTTGGAACCCCATGGACTGTAGTCCACCAGGCTCCTCTGTCCGTGAGATTTTCAAGGCAAGAATACCAGAGTGGGTTGCCATTTCCTCCTACAGGGGATCTTCCCAACCCAGGGACTGAACCCGAGTCTCCCACATTGGCAGGAATATTCTTTACCATTGATCCACCAGAGAAACCCCTAGATGACATTATTTTCTATTAAAGGAGATAATTATTCAAACAATCGGGCTTCTGTGGTAGCTCAGCTGGTAAAGAATCTGACTGCAATGCACTCCAGTATTCTTGGGCTTCCCTGTGGCTCAGACAGTAAAAATCCACCTGTAACGCGAGAGATCTAGGTTCAATTCCTGGGTGGAGAAGATCCCCTGGAGGAGAGCATGGCAACCCACTCCAGTATTCTTGCCTGGAGAATCCCAATGGACAGAGGAGCTTGGGAGGTTACAGTCCATGGTGTCTCAAAGAGTCAGACATGACTGAGCAACTAAGCACAGCACATTCAAACCATACAGAAAACCATTATATACAAAGATGCTTTTCACAGTGTCATGTATAGTAGCACAAACTTTAAACAGTAAGATCATGTTTAGTAAATTATTATATGCCTACAGTGTCTAATAGATTTATCCATTCAATTGGTGATTGTGAAATGTCTTGTAAAAATATAAAATTATTTTCATAATTGAATGTTATATGCAAAGTAACACATAATTTGCTTTTATCAAACCCTAGGTATAAAATAGCTAAAATATTTAACAAGAAAGTAGCATAATGAATATATTAAGTGTTCTGCACTCATGGAGCTATAGAAAATTTAATTTTTTCTGTATATTAATAGTATGCTGCTATAATTTTGTAATATAAATACATGAAAAGCAGTTCATTTGACATTAATACCTACTTAAAAATGAACTGCCTCTTCCTATACACCAGATAATGCCCTGAAATAAATTTCTAATCATAAAAATTAAATAATGAAATAGAAGCTTTTATGGAGAGAAGTAGAGCTTTATACTCTGCCAGGAAAATGAATACTACTACTACTAAGTCACTTCAGTCGTGTCCGACTTTGTGCGACCCCATAGATGGCAGCCCACCAGGCTCCCCCGTCCCTGGGATTCTCCAGGCAAGAACACTGGAGTGGGTTGCCATTTCCTTCTCCAACGCATGAAAGTGAAAAGTGAAAGTGAAGTCATTCAGTCGTGTCCGACTCTCAGCGACCCCATGGACTGCAGCCTTCCAGGCTCCTCTGTCCATGGGATTTTCCAGGCAAGAGTACTGGAGTGGGGTGCCACTGCCTTCTCCGAGGAAAATGAATATGGCAGCCCTAAAAAGTTGCCACTCGGCTCTCCTGGGATGGGAATATGGTTTACTGACAGCCCAGGTGTCAGTTCTCTGGACCAGCCATTCAACCATTTCATCCTCTGTTGTCCCCTTCTCTGCCTGCCTTCAATCTTTCCCAGCATCAGGGTCTTTTCCAATGAGTCAGTTCTTTGCATCACGTGTCCAAAGTATTGGAGTTTCAGGTTCAGCATCAATCCTTCCAATAAATATTTAGGACTGATTTCCTTTAGGATGGACTGGTTGGATCTCCTTGCAGTCTAAGGGACTCTCAAACATCTTCTCCAACACCACTTCAAAAGCATCAATTCTTTGCTGCTCAGCTTTCTTAACAGTCCAATTTTCGCATTCATACATGGCTACTGGAAAAACTGTAGCTTTGACTAGACGGACCTTTGTTGGTAAAGCAATGAAAAATGTCTCTGCTTTTTAATATGCTGTCTAGGTTGGTCATAGCTTTGCTTCCAAGGAGCAAGCATCTTTTAATTTCATGGCTGCGGTCACCATCTACAGTGATTTTGGAGCCCCCAGAAATAAAGTCTGTCACTGTTTCCACTGTTTCCCCATCTATTTGCCATGAAGTGATGGGACTGGATGGCATGATCTTAGTTTTCTGAATGTTGAGTTTTAAGCCAACCTTTTCACTCTCCTCTTTCACTTTCATCAAGAGGCTCTTTAGTTCTTCTTCGCTTCTTGCCATAAGGATGTCATCTGAATATCTGAGGTTATTGATATTTCTCCCAGAAGTCTTGATTCCAGCTTATGCTTTTTCCAGGCCAGCATTTCACATGATGTACTCTGCATATATGTTAAATAAGCAGGGTGACAATATACAACCTGATGTACTCCTTTCTTGATTTGGAAACAGTCTGTGGTTCCATGTTCCATTCTAACTGTTGCTTCTTGACCTGCATACATTATTGTAATTTTTACCTAATATAAAATTAATTTTAAAAACACAGTAGCTTTCTCATCCTAGTACTAATCTATCATAAACTTCAGAAAAAAACAATGCAAAACAATCTAAAACAGTTACAAAAAATATAGCAGGAAAGGTGTACATCTTGTGTGAGGAAACTAAAAAACTAATTGAAGCATATAAGAATAGAAAAAATAAATGCAAAGTAAATATTTTGGCTATAAAACTGTCATATTAATATATAATTCTCAAACTAGTTTATAAATCTAAGATCTCTATATTTTAAAAATTTTGTTGATGTATTGCAGAAACTAAACCAATATTGTAAAGCAATTAGACTTCAATTAAAAATAAATGAGGATTACAAGAAATTTTTGAAAAATAGATTGTGAGATAAAATTTGCCTTGCCAGAATAAAGAGAAAATTAAAGTTACTGTAATCAAAACCAAATTGTGGTAATATATAAAGAAATCAGTGAGAACAAAATCAAACATTCAAAGTGATATACCAAGTGTCCAGAAATTCAGTATATGATAAATGTGACCAGTCAGCTTAGAAATGAGAGCATGAATAATTCAGTAAATTCCTGTTAAAACATTTAGAAAAAATAAATTACTACTTACATAATAAATTACTAATATACCCAGGTGGGGCTAGTGGTAAAGAACCCGCCTGCCAATGCAGGAGAAACAAGACATGTGGTTAGATCCCTGGATCTGGAAGATCCCTGTAGAAGGAAATGGCAACTCATTCCAGTATTCTTGCCTGGGAAATCCCATAGACAGAGGGGCCTGGAGGGCTATAGTCCATGGAGTCACAAAGAGTGAGAAGCAACTGAAGCGATTCAGCATGCATACTAAAGATTAAAATATAATAAAGTATAAAACAATTAAAGAAAATATCAAAATTATTTATTTTCTAACTTTTTGGGGTAAGGAGTTCTTTCTACACAACATGCTGTCAAACCAGGAGAGTAAAAAAAACTGACAAAAAAAAAAATTATGGAGGACATTAGACAGAATTCAGATAAAAACTATAGAGCAAAGGATAAAAACAAAGATATTTACAACAAAATTTGTACAGGAATTTCAGAGGGGAGAGAAGACTAATAAATATATGAAATTATGCTATTATTTACTGGTAGCAAGGGAAAATAAGTTTAAAATATGGCAAATTTTAGCCATAACACTGGCAAAACATTAAAAGTTTTGGTACCAGTATATTCAGTACTAGCAATAATATAGATAAATGACATTTTTATAACCATTTGTGTTCAGTCACTCGGTCATGTTTGACTCTTTGTGACTGCATGGACTGAAGCACACCAGGCTTCCCCATCCTTCACTATCTCCTGGAGTTTCCACAAACTCATGTCCATTGAGTTGATGATGCCATAAATAGAATAAATTACTCTAATAGAACAAATTGGGTAACTTGGAAACACTGATGAAGTAATAAAATTAAAACATGAGAATCCCATGGACAGAGGAGCCTGTACAAGCTATAGTCCATAGGGTTGCACGGAGTCAAACATAACTAAAGTGACAACACACATGCAAGCACATGTGTATATATGAACACAGTAACCAAAAAGCTGTGTTCCTTGGAAGAAACACTATGACCAACATAGACAGCATATTAAAAAGCAGAGACATTACTTTGCCAACAAAGGTCTGTATAGTCAAAGCTATGGTTTTTCCAGTAGTCATGTATGGATGTGAGAGTTGGACTAAAAAGAAAGCTGAGTGCCAAAGAATTGATGCTTTTGAACTGTGGTGTTGGAGAAGACTTGAGAGTCTCTTGGACTGCAAGAGATCAAACCAGTCAATCCTAAAAGAAATCAGTCCTAAATAGTCATTGGAAGGACTGATGGTGAAGCTGAAACTCCAACACTTTGGCCACCTGATGCAAGAACTGATTCATTGGAAAAGACTCTGAAGCTGGGAAAGATTGAAGGCAGGAGGAAAAGGGGATGACAAAGGATGAGATGGCTGGATGGCATCACCAACTCGATGGACATGAGTTTGAGCAAGCTCCGGGAGTTGGTGCTGGACAGGAAAGCTGGGGTGCTGCAGTCCACAGGGTCGCAAAAAGTTGGGATATGACTGAGCAACTGAACTGAACTGAGATATTTAGTCCCTCCTTTTAATGATGATGTGGTATTCTATATTACAGAAGTATCATAATTTATTCTGTTAGTCCATAAACAGTGAAAAGAAACTAAAAAGCATCTTGATGAAGATGAAGGAGGAGAGCAAAAAAGCTGGCTTAAAACTAAATATTAAAAAAACTAAGATCACAGCATCTGGCCCCATTCAGTTCAGTTCAGTTCAGTTCAGTCACTCAGTCATGTCCGACCCTTTGCAACCCCATGAACTGCAGCACGCCAGGCCTCCCTGTCCATCACCAACTCCCGAAGCTTACCCAAATTCATGTCCATCGAGTCGGTGATGCCATCCAGCCATCTCATCCCCTGTTGCCCCCTTCTCCTCCTGCCCCCAATCCCTCCCAGCATCAGGGTCTTTTCCAATGAGTCAAGTTTTCGCATGAGGTAAGCAAAGCATTGGAGTTTCAGCTTTAGCATCAGTCCTTCCAATGAATACCCAGGACTGATCTCCTTCAGGATGGACTGGTTGGATCTCCTTGCAGTCCAAGGGATTCTCAAGAGTCTTCTCCAACACCACAGTTCAAAAGCATCAATTCTTCGGTGCTCAGCTTTCTTCACAGTCCAACTCTCACATCTATACATGACTACTGGAAAAACCATAGCTTTGACTAGACAGAGCTTTGTTGGCAAAGTAATGTCTCTGCTTTTTAATATGCTCTCTAGGTTGGTCATAACTTTCCTTCCAAGGAGCAAGTGTCTCTACTTCATGGCAAATAGAGGGGGAAAAGTTGGAAGTAGTGACAGAATTCCTCTTCCTGGGCTCTAAAATCACTGTGAATGGTGACTGCAGCCATGAAATCAGAAGACATTTTCTTCTTGGAAGGAAAGCTATGACAAAACTAGACAGTGTGTTGAAAAGCAGAGACATTACTCTGCCAACAAAGACAAAGGCTGTAGTCAAGGCTATGGTCTTCCCAGTGTATGATTGTGAAAGCTGGACAGTAAAGAAGGCAGAGCAATGAAAAATTGATGCCTTTGAACTGTGGTGCTGGAGAAGACTCCTGAGAGTCCCTTTGACAGCAAGGAGATCAAATCAGTCAATCTTAAGGGAAATCAACCTTGAATACTCATTGGAAGGACTAATGCTGAAGATGAAATTCCAGTATTTTGGTCATTTGATGCAAACGCCTGACCCACTGGAAAAGTTCCTGATGCTGGGAAAGATTGAGGACATACGGAGAAGACGGTATCAGAGGATGAGATGACTGGATGGATATGAATTTGGGCAAATTTGGGGAGATAGTGAGGGACAGGGAGGCCTGGCGTGCTGCAATCCATGGGGCTGCAAAAATTCAGACATTACTGGGTGTCTGAACAACAACAACAACTAAGTGTGTATATATATATATATATATATATATATATATAGAAAAATACCTTTGCTATTAGTTGCATGACAAAAACAAGTGTTAGATTTCATTTGTACAAAAAATGTACACACAAATGTGTATATACATACTTGTATACTTACAGAAAAACCTGGAAGTATAGGCTTCAAATGGCTAAGTAATTTTGAGAAGTAGAAATGTAATAAGTTTTATTCTATTGTTATTAACATTACATGGTCAAAAACATTATGACTCTAGGGCAAAAAGCTTTATTTTTTCCATGTACTTCAACAACATATAGGAGAAGGAAATGGCAGCCCACTCCAGTATTCTTGCCTGGAAAATCCCAGGGACAGAGGAGACTGGTGCACTGCTATCTATGGGGTCGCACAGAGTCGGACATGAGTGAAACAACTTAGCAGCCAGCAGCAACAACATATATGCATATCACTAAGAGATTATTTAAATTATTTAAGAAAATAAAGAAAAATAAATTCTAATTATTTACGGTAAAAAACTTAAAACATTTTATGTCCACAGAATAGAATAGAAATTGGATTAAATATTAATGATTCTACAATTTGAGATGTGAAATATTAGTCTAGAAGAAAAAACAAAATATAATATCTTCATCCACTGTGAACTTTATGTGACTTTCTTGATAAAGTAGAAAACATAGAATCCATCAAATTACATTAAGGTTAACAAATTAATGACCATAGAGATTGCTTGGGCACACAGTGCTTCATTCTTAGTTTCAAAAAGAAGTATGACAAATTCCTAAATCTGTCTCTTATACACATCTATGTGTAACATTATATCACTTTATATTCATAGAACACAACAGAACATAAATTAGGCTTAGAAACAATATAACTCTTCATGACATTCACATTTTCTAAGCCTTTGATGCTCAGATAAATTATATAAGGCTGCTAAAATTTTTGCAAAATTGAGGCATAATATTGAGGGTTATTAAATTATAAAAGATATGAAAAGATCTTTAAATGGAAGAAATAAATGGGAATTGGTTCTTCGGAATGCAAAAAGGTATACTTTTTCCTAAGTCTTGAGATCATAAAGTAAGTGGCAAAATATTTTCACTGACATAAGTTATCTTCTCAGAACTTTCACTTTAAAAGGGAGAGAATACAAATGAGTAGAACAGAAACAACAAAACACTCTCATCAGCTACAATTATGACAATCTGAAGGTTTTCAGAAAGAATTGTTACTAAGGAAATGACAGGAACAAATGTACACTCATAAGTCACCTGCACAGAGTAAGAAATCAGTTTAAAAAACACAGATGTCTGATTAAAACTTAAATTTAATCTAACCAATAGAGCTACCTGTTTCAGTCAATACGGCTCTTTAGTAGAAAAGTAATCCTTGCTCAAAACCCTCTACTACATGTTGGAAAACTATTCTGATAGTTATACACATCTAGGATGACTGATGGAGAAGGCAATGGCACCCCACTCCAGTACTCTTGCCTGGAAAATCCCATGGACAGAGGAGCCTGGTGCGCTGCAGTCCATGGGGTTGCAAAGAGGTGGACACGACTGAAGCGACTTAGCTGCAGCAATAGCAGGATGACTGAGAGGTGAATGACGTGCCTTTATTAAAGCAGCTCTCAAATTCTGCAAGCACGAATCATGGTCCTAGTAACATACTCAAAGATTATCTTGTTTTCCAGAACCCTTGATTCTAATAGTCTTATAGTTAGGTAGCGAACTGAATCATACCCTGATCAAAACAGTGTTAAAATTTTATATTAAACCTACTATTTTCTAATCATAAGCCTTCTGATATGCCCATCCACCTACAGGTTGAAGTTCAAGGTCTATGTTAACTTTCTTTCTATATCCCTTTCTGTATCTATATTTTGTTACTCAAAATATTTGTCTAAAAGTAAGGAGAAATGTTAAATCTCCAAATGGATTGTATTTAGAAAAAAAGGATTCCTACAGTTCAGAAATTTACTACTTCACTAAATTATATAGATTTCAACAGGATGTTAGAAAGTGAAAGTCACTCAGTTGTGTCCAACTCTTTGTGACCCCATGGACTATACAGTCCATGGAATTCTCCAGGCCAGAATACTGAAGCGGGTAGCCCTTCCCTTTTCCAGGGGATCTTCCCTACCCATGGATCAAACCAAGGTCTCCCATATTGCAGGCAGATTCTTTACCAGCTGAGCCACAAGGGAAGCCTGAGAACACTGGAGTGGGTAGCCTATCCCTTCTCCAGTGGATCTTCCCCACCCAGGAATTGAACCGGGGTCTCCTGCACTGCAGGCAGATTCTTTATCAACTGAGCTGTCAAGGAAGCATTGCCATTTTAATGAAACATACTCAATGACCAAAGTAAAGAATATTCTGGGAATATAGTTTTCAAAAGCCTCACCAAAATGTGAGGCCATACCTCTGACCACAAAATATAATGTTTTCTCTCTATGCATATTCTTTACTAACACTGACCTGAACTTATGTATATGATGCTAAGAATATTAGTCTTTTCCTAGAGTTGCAACTGATGCCAGTCTCCTTAATACCTCATTATAGCTCATATATAATTCTGAGGAAGAATTATAGTATTTTACTGTTTTTACTTTTATATTGACAGCCCATCTCAACACTAACTACTAGAATTTAAGTCCACTGGGGGTGGGACTGTGCCTTCTTTGCCCAGCACATATACTATCACATATATGTCCTGTCTACAGTATTCAAACACTTCTAGGACAAAGACTATGTCTTGCTTACCACTGTATCCCAGTTCCCAGACTCTGCTTAATACATATTAGGCACTGAGTAAATATTGTTGAATGAATGCTGATGTTTAATAACTGCTTACTGAATTAATAGCTAAGACTCTTTCCTGAAACATGGGGCTTCAGTTGGCTAAACTATTTTAGTACAGATAGAATTATATCCTGAGCTATTTAAAAATAGAAGAAAA
This sequence comes from Cephalophus harveyi, assembly GCA_006410635.1. Lineage (NCBI taxonomy): Eukaryota > Metazoa > Chordata > Mammalia > Artiodactyla > Bovidae > Cephalophus > Cephalophus harveyi. The sequence goes on from SJYT01011339.1 coordinate 134,132, forward strand.
CCATAGATTTCATCTCTTGCTAACAAGTTTCTGCTAAAAGTCTAGTGATAAGGCATTCATTACTTTGTTAGAAGACTTTTGTATGGATGAAAATCTGTCTTCACATAGCTTTCACTACTTAGTTATGGATTGTTTATAACATCTATATATAGAAAATTCAAGCATGATTTTCTCTGGCATCCTTAAGAATATAAGATGACTCAATACAAGTTTCCTGAATTCCAAATTCTCACTTTTAACTCTTTATCCAGTGGGGTTTTTTTCTAGATTAAGAAGTCCAGTTTGTTGAAGTTTTTTTTTTTTTTCCTTAAAATAATTAATCCAGCACTGCACATAATATTCTAGATTATGTGTCAGGTAGAAGAGAAGAGAGGGGAGGAGACACTTGAGTGCAATTGAGAGAAGCACAGTAGGTACACTATCCACTGTGTCAGTTCAGTTCAGTTCAGTCATTCAGTCGTGTCCGACTCTTTGCGACCCCATGAATTGCAGCACGCCAGGGCTCCCTGTCCATCACCAACTCACGGGGTTCACTCAAACTCACGTCCATCGAGTCAGTGATGCCATCCAGCCATCTCATCCTCTGTCGTCCCCTTTTCCTCCTGCCCCCAATTCCTCAAAGGGGAAGACAGAGGATGAGATGGCTGGATGGCATCACTGACTCGATGGACGTGAGTTTGAGTGAACTCCGGGAGGTGGTGATGGACAGGGAGGCCTGGCGTGCTGCAATTCATGGGGTCGCAAAGAGTCAGACACAACTGAACGACTGAACTGAACTGAACTGACACAGTGGATAGTGTACCTACTGTGTTTCTCTCAATTGCACTCAAGTGTCTCCTCCCCTCTCTTCTCTTCTCTCTGCTCCTCTCTTTTTCTCTACTTTCCCTACCTCATCCTTTCCCTCCCTCCCTTTCTTTCCTCATCCACAGTTATGTTAGTGGCTTTGATTTACATGGCATTTGCAATCTTAGAAGAAAGGTGATTAAAAATGCAGGTTCTGTGCAGAGAACACATGGATCTGAGTCATGGATTCAGCATTATCAGCAAGATGATCTTTGCTGTTGTTTAATTAGCTGCTCTACTATGTTTTATTTTGGGCTTCCTTGATAGCTAAGTTGGTAAAGTATCCACCTGCAACGCGGGATACCTGGGTTCGTCCCTGGGTTGGGAAGATCCCTGGAGAAGGGATAAGCTACCCACTTCAGTATCCTGGCCTGAAGAATTCCATGGACTACTGCGGGCAGGAATCCCTCAGAAGAAATGGAGTAGCCATCATGGTCAACAAAAGAGTCCAAAATGCAGTACTTGGATGCAATCTCAAAAATGACAGAATGATCTCTGTTCATCTCCAAGGCAAACCATTCAATATCACAGTTATCCAAGTCTATGCCCCAACCAGTAATGCTGAAGAAGCTGAAGTTGAATGGTTTTATGAAGACCTCCAAGACCTTTTAGAACTAACACCCAAAAAAGATGTCCTTTTCATTATAGGGGACTGGAATGCAAAAGTAGGAAGTCAAGAAACATCTGGAGTAACAGGCAAATGTGGCCTTGGCATGCAGAATGAAGCAGGGCAAAGACTAATAGAGTTTTGCCAAGAAAATGCACTGGTCATAGCAAACACCCTCTTCCAACAACACAAGAGAAGACTCTACACATGGACATCACCAGATGGTCAACACCGAAATCAGATTGATTATATTCTATGCAGCCAAAGATGGAGAAGCTCTATACAGTCAACAAAAACAAGACCAGGAGCTGACTGTGGCTCAGATCATGAACTCCTTATTACCAAATTCAGACTCAAATTGAAGAAAGTAGGGAAA
>SJYT01011339.1:137377-182595 GCA_006410635.1 Cephalophus harveyi
ATCCGGTCCCATCACTTCATGGCAAGTAGATGGGGAAACAGTGGAAACAGTGTCAGACTTTATTTTTTTGGGTTCCAAAATCACTGCAGATGGTGACTGCAGCCATGAAATTAGAAGACGCTTACTCTTTGGAAGAAAAGTTATGTCCAACCTAGATAGTATTTTCAAAAGCAGAGACATTACATTGCCGACTAAGGTCCGTCTAGTCAAGACTATGGTTTTTCCTGTGGTCATGTATGGATGTGAGAGTTGGACTGTGAAGAAAGCTGAGCACCGAAGAATTGATGCTTTTGAACTGTGGTGTTGGAGAAGACTCTTGAGAGTCCCTTGGACTGCAAGGAGATCCAACCAGTCCAATCTGAAGGAGATCAGCCCTGGGTGTTCTTTGGAAGGAATGACATTAAAGCTGAAACTCCATTACTTTGGCCACCTCATGTGAAGAGTTGACTCAATGGAAAAGTCTCTGATCCTGGGAGGGATGGGGGCAGGAGGAGAAGGGGACGACCGAGAATGAGATGGCTGGATGGTATCACGGACTCGATGGACGTGAGTCTGAGTGAACTCCGGGAGTTGGTGATGAACAGGGAGGCCTGGCGTGCTGCAATTCATGGGGTCGCAAAGAGTCAGACACGACTGAGCTACTGAACTGAACTGAACTGATACAGTCCATGGGGCCACAAAGAGTCGGACACAACTGAGTGACTTTCACTTTCTTTCTATGTATTATTTAGTGCCTACTCTGTATTATCTGGGGGGACCCCCAAATCACCGCAGATGGTTACTGCAGTCATGAAATTAGAAGACCCTTGTTCCTTAGATGAAAAACTATGACCAACCTAGATAGCATATTAAAAAGCAGAGACATTATTTTTCAACCAAAGTTCGTCTAGTCAGAGCTATGGTTTTTCCAGTAGGCATGTATGGATGTGAGAGTTGTACTATAAACAAAGCTGAGCACTAAAGAATTAATGCTTTTGAACTGTAGTGTTGGAGAAGACGTTTGAGAATCCCTTAGACTGCAAGGAGTTCCAACCAGTCAATCCTAAAGGAAATCAGTCATGAATCTTCACTGGAAGGACTGATGCTGAGGCTGAAACTCCAGTCCTTTGTCCACCTGATGCAAAGAGCTGACTCATTGGAAAAGACTTTGATGCTGGGAAAGATTGCAGGCAGCAGGAGAAGAGGATGACAGAGGATGAGATTGTTGGATAGCATCACCAACTCGATGGACATGAGTTTGAGCAAGCTCTGGGATTTGGTGATGGACAGGGAATGGATGCAGGGCGTGCTGCAGTCCATGGGGTTGCAAAAAGTTGGACACAACTAAGCGACTGAACTGAACTGAACTGAATTTAGCTATGTAGTTGTGTCAAACTCTTTTGTGAACCCATGGACTGTAGCTAGCCAGGCTTGTCTCTCCATGAGATTTCCCAAGCAAGAATACTGGAGTGGGTTGCCATTTCCTCCTTCAGGGGATCCTTCAGACCCAGGATCCATCCTGTGCCTCCAGCATTGCAGGAGGATTGTTTACCACTGAGATACGTGACACCTTTAGTGAGTTCCTAAAAACTGATGTGCCCTGATTTTTCCATCTGTAAATTTGGGAGAATAATGGTATCTAACCTTTATCTTCCCTTCATGCTTGACTGTAGTTCCTCTAAGTATAACATTCTAGGTTGAACATGTGTCTTTATTTTGGAGACATTTCCCCCATGGTTTTCTGGTATTGTCAATGAGCAATCTCATGGTGTTCTAATTTTCTTGCCTTGACTGTGATATTTTCTATTAGCACCTTCTAACCTTAAAAATTTAGACCCCTCTGTTTATTTTTGGAGTTAAGGTATATTTCATTATTTTGACTACAATATGTTTCCCTTTGAGTAATATCATAAATCTCAGCCTTAGCAGTGAGTATAACAGTAGTACTCATGTAAAATACTGGACACAAGTACTGCCCATATGGTTAGAACTCATGTCTAGTTTATTCACCACTGTAAACCAGCAAGTTGTACTGTGTAGAGCATAGCCAGCATTCAGTAAATATTTGTTGAATGAAGGACTGATATTTCTCATAATTCAAAACTGAAAGTGTGAAAGTGTTAGTCACTTAGTAGTGTCCAACTTTTTGTGATTCCATGAACTGTAGCCCATCAGGCTCCTGTCTGTTGAATTCTCCAGGTAACAATATTGGAGTGGATAGCCATTCCATTCTCCAGCAAATCTTCCCCACCCAGTCTCCTGAAATGCAGGTGGATTCTTTACCATCTCAGCCATCAGGGACGCTTCTGATGGCTTTATGATATCTCTAATTCAAAAGAGATTTAGTAATATGAAAAGTAGTTTCATAGTTTAGTTCACTGTAAGATATTTAATAATAATGCACAATAATTCAAGGAGTTTACTGTGCTTGACTTTAACTAGAATAAATAATTCTAGAGTTACTGTGATTCTGAGAATATCTGGTATGTCATTTCAGTTAAAAATTTAGGTGACATTACTTTGCACAAATTTTCTTTCTTGGTCTTGGCACAAGCTCAAAACATAGATGTCATTTCTGCTTTTCACAAATGAGGACTCTGCCTCAAAGATTTGTCTGAAATCACCCTAGTGGGAAGGGGTGTAGCTGAAACTAGAAATTATATCTAATGATCAGGTCCAGGATTCTCAGTTGGTAGCATGCATATATGTGAATTAACCTCCAGAGGCCTGTGGCGGTCATTTTATCATATTTTGATAATATCTCAAGAGCCAATTTTTTTTTCAGTTTTCCACCCTGATTTGCCTCCTCTTGTTTGGGACCCTATCATCATTATTATTTTCTTAGATAAATCTTAATCACCTGTATATAAATATAAAACACTAGATTTGTCTATTTCATTTTTATATGAAAAATCAGACATTTCCTTTTGTTGCTTAACCAAAAATGTGTCTCATAGTATATAATGGGATAAAAGGGAAGAAGAGTATACTTGAAAGACAGACAGCCATGTATTATCATGTCCACAAAATATACTACTAAAATTATTTGAAAATAATATATTTTAAAAGCAATTATACTTGAATATTATCATTTAGGCAAATGATTGCTATATTGTAGGATTATTGATTTAAGAAATTGCTTTTAAAAATAAAAATGAGTCCTTTTCCTTGAGCTCTCTCAAAATATAACTTCTTAGTCAAAGCTCACTGTAAATTAGTTTAGAACAGCCAAAATCTCACACCATTTTTTCAATTCTTTTACAAAACTGATCAAAATGAGATTGTTTTCAACATTACAAATAAGACAGCTCAAGCTTGAGAAATTTTAACCAACTTGCCAACATGCCACAGAGCCTCTCTGAGAATAAAACACAGGAACTGTGACTTCAGGTTTTAGCTACAACAACAGGATCAGTTTTCATAGTTCAGCAATATAAAAATCAATAAAATGTCTCTTCTTTATACTCCTGATGAAAACTAATGAGGAAACAAGCTACTGTCTCTGATTAGATACAAAAAAATAATGGCTTCCGATTTGGTAAATTCCAAAATAGGTGACTTTGAAGATTTAATTTAGAAACTGGCATCAGACATCAAAATTCTTAGAAAGAACCATCTGTGGTTAGTTTTAGGAAGGTCTCTCAAAAAAGGAGAAAGGAAGAAGAAAATATGAATATAAGCGGTTTATACATGTCTACATCAATTATCTTCAACTAAATATTAAAAGGATGAAAAGTTCATCACAACTGTAGCTACTTTGAAAAGTGAATACATACATTCTCATCATTGAGACCCTAAGAGCTAATTACAACAGCAATATATAGCTTTACTTTTTTACTATGTACTTATTCACTGGCCAGAAAAATTCATATTCTGTTTGATACTGTGATAAAATAATTCATCTACTTTAGCTGTTAACATATTTGTCTCTCTCTCACTTAACCATAATGGCAAAAAAAGTACATGACATTCCCAATTAAAATTTCCCTCTTGAAAACTACTAAGAAAAGCCAATGGCATGACTACTGAGTTATTTTGTTTCAGTTCAAATCTTGGACATACTGTATATGAAAACTTGAAGAAATCATAAATGATCTACTACCCTCCTTCATTTCCTAAATGAAGAATCTGTGTTCAGAGAGACTAAGGACTCTTGACACATAGAATCATGTCTCTAGACTGCCAGAGACCATCTCTGTCTACACCACCACAAAACTCTCTAATTCTGAGCAGCTTGAAAGAGAGTTCCATAACCTTGATAATGCAAATATCCTCAAGAAGAAAATATATTATTTAAAACCAAACATCTCTTTAGAAAGACAGTATGCCCTTTAGTAAGCAGCTTGTCTATTAGGTAGCAAAAGAAACTTGTACTTGGAGTGTTAAAGGAGCATACAGGTTGCTATTTTAGAAAACCACTGGGTAATCTATTTTTACTTATGAGAACACAGATTCATTTGCAATACTATAAAGATGCAGGAGAGCACTGATACATGGCCTACCAAGGTATCTTTCATAATTTCATAATATATTCAAAGAAATAAACCATTATGATACACTTAAATATAAGAAGTTATTAATTACGTAGTATGTTTGTGCCCATACAGAACATTTAAGTTTCTAAGGGAAAACTAAAACCATAATATTTAAAAAACAGTGTCAAACATATTCTGGCAAGACTCATATTACTTAGCATACTTTATTCTCTGTTTTTGAAGAGAAAATACACTTGTTCTACAGGCCAGTAGAGGCAAAAAATTCACTCTAGCTATATGCTAAAAATAATCATCATCATCATAAATTTTAGCAATGATGCAAGTAGTTATAAAGGCATGTTTCCATCTCTATAGTGATCGCATTTTACTCTTGAGTTCTAAACACTGCCCCCCCTTCCCTTTCTGTCATACACATGCATACACACACACACACACATACACACACACACGCATCCAGGAAATTCACATCAACATAACACTTTCATTTACTTATACACAGCCAATTAAAATAAAAATCATTCAAAACTGACTCAATAAATTATACACAATTAATTTCTAACAAATATAACACACTTGCCACCCTGATGGATTTTTTTAGCCATATTTATGATCTTTCTTGACTAAAACTTTGCTTATTTTTTTCGAATAGCAAAAAAGAAAGGATAAAGGAAGAAGCAATATTAATGTATAGAAAAGCATCATACATTCCCTGCTGTGTAACAAGTTTCTAAAATAACTTTGTCTTTAAAATGAAGAATTATTCAGAAAGTTCAACAGTGACATTCATTCACTAAATGCAGTAACAAAATCATTTTTCCTCCCCTCTCTACTTCCAGTAACTGAGTCTTCACTAGTTTCCACTGCGCTTCAAGTCAAAACCAACTGAGCTAATTTCGGTGCTTCACACATAAGGCTCATTTCATTCTATCAGAAAATGAGTAGATCTAATAAATAAACTGATGGTAAAATATCCCAAATGTGCCCGGGGAAATGCAAATTATTTAACCCAGAACGATTTCTAAAGAGAAACGAGAAGGGAGTGGGTAGATAGCAAAGAATAGTTTAAAGTCCTTGAATTTACTCACCAGTTTCCCAGATGCACGGTCAGTAACAGGAACATCAACCTCACCCCTCTCCTTTGATTCCACAGAAGAAAAGGGGAGAAGAGAAGAGCTTTCCAAGAACCCATGGGGACTGCTTTTTTTTTCTTAGTTCTCCAGCCAGGACTTTTCCTCCCACCTCAGCAGCAGACTGGTGAGTACAGAAAGGAGAAGGTGGAAAGGCTGTACACCTCCCAGCCAGGTAGGATGCGACTCCCAGCGGAATTGAGCAAAGCGAGCCAATCAGACCGAGAGGATGCCTGGAGAAATTATCTGGAAAAAAGTTGGGCCAATCAACAGCCCAAGGAGGCGGAGCTTCCCCTACTAGAAATCGAGCCCAGTAGGGAAAAGGGCTCTTTTCTTCCTAAAAGAAAAACAAACCTCTTCTCCCTTGCAGCCTCAGAGAAACAGTGGAATGGCTCTGACAGATTTCCGTCCCTAGGGAAAGGCGGCTTCCTTCTTTTCCCCCAGCCTTCCCTCCTGACCGACTCTATTTCGGGAGTCTCTTTCCTCTCCCGCGTTTGGATTCTGAATCTGTCTTCCAAGAGGGATCCGTGGGGAACTTGCCATGCCTAATTGGTTTTCCCCAGGCTCCTGAAGGTTCTGCTAATTTTGGTAATTACCGTTGTTACTTCGCGAGGGGCGGTGTCTCATTTCTTTGCAGACCCAGCACCTGGCATAATGCCCCACACAAATATGTTCTCGGGAGGTGTTGAAATGTATAACTGTATGAGTGAATGAGCCAGCTGGGTGCCTTCCTGGTAATCACGTTTCCTACCCACCTCCCTTCCGTTGCAGTTACAAGTGAGAGGATTTGCCGTCTCCTCTCTCTGGGCAACAAATGATACTAATGAACAATACCAGGCAAGAATTATCTCATTTTACAAAAACATAAACAAAAAATCCGATTTTAGAGAGATTATTTTAGTCCTAAGAGCTGTAGATCGGAATACATGTGTAATCCTTGTTCTCCCCTTTGCGTTTGTTGAGCTCCAGTGTTTGGTACCTAACTTCAGAGGCTCTGCTTTGAGTTTGCAGCAGAGCCCAACAGTTGCTATGGCAACTAGAAAGCCTCTGGCAGCCTGAACAACTGTACAGGCTGACAGTAGTGGCGGTGGAAGCAGGCTCGCTCTGCCCAGCCATCTTCCTCCTCTGTGCCCTCCTAGATCGCTGCTTCCCGCAAAAGCCGTGTGGTTGGAGCCTTTGGCTGTGCCCTTAATCATTTCACAACTACCTGGAACTGACCAGATTCAGGGGTGAACTGCAATTTGATGGAGTTACTTTAGAGTATTTGTCTCCCCAGCAAACTGTTCAAGGTAGAAGTAACAATGTTTGTGCATGAGTAGCTGTTGCTACCCTAGCTTCTGAAATCACTTAAAGGAACTGGATGGGGTAACAAGGTTACAGATATTTTCTTGCCCAGAATAACAGATGGTGAAATACAAGGGCTTTTCTCTCTCTTTGGTTCTCCATCTCTTTAGTCTTTTTTGAATATAGGTGTTGACTTCCTTATTTTTCTTCTTCTACTTGTTAATTACTAAGCATTATTCTCTTTCATCAAACCACATTAGTCAAGGTACCTCATACTAAATAATTTGAATGACAATAAAGTTTCATTATAATAAAATTTGAGATGAATATAGTTAAAAGTTGATTTCAATATGAATCTGGGTAGTAGTTGTTGTTTTTCTGGCTAATTAAGAATGCACTTTGCATAGTTGTTTAACTGTTTCATTGGATACACACTAATTCACTGCTCTGGTTAACCAGTGAATTTAGGAATGAATTTATTAGAAGTATGTGGTGAATAACAAATACTTGTCTAGGTACTCTTTGCATTTTTCAAAGATTAGGTAAGTTTTCTGCATATAATCAATATGATATCGAGTTGACAGTATGCTATTGCATATATATTTATACAACGGTAGTTGAAAGTTCTCCCATTAAAAATTTCACTCATTGTTCTAATGCATAACTGAAAGATGCTGAGAGCCATTACAAAAAATTAATGGAGAGGAAAGGTGAAGGATATATCCTTAGGCTACTATACATTGTTTATTGTTGTAAAAGATTAAGGATTGGAGTAATTTCCAAATTGGGAAATTTTCTGTATTTTCTGAAATACACATTTTTGCCAATTTGGGGCTGAAATATTTCAAATTTATTTAAATCCTTTCTTTCAAACAATGTCATGTGCCTTTTTATTTCTATGTCTCTTCCTCTGATTTTTCTTTTCCTTTTTGTAACATTTGTCTTCTGGGAAAAGGATCCTATTCTGCTGTCATAGTTAATTATAATTCCCTGTAAACTATTTTAGAGGGATCTGTGCCCTCCAGAACCTGATTTTGTATATCAGCCGTGTCTTGACCCTGACAGTCTGTCTCATTTGATTTACTGAATCGGTTGTGTGTGTGTGTGTGTGTGTGTGCGTGTGTGCGGTAGGAGTGGGGGATGACACACAGTGTGAGCTCTGAAAAAAGCCAAGAAGGAAAACAGCACTCATCAAACCAACCATAGTGTGTCATAGAGGAGGCTTATGGAGAAACAGATCAGGTGTCTTACACACATCTAGATTAGAAGGCCAGAAGCTGCCATAGGGAAGAGTCTAGACAAAACTCTCTGTCTTCCGTTAAGGCCGTGGTTTCCAAACCTGGGCAATTTTACCTCATAAGACATGTATCAGTGTCTGGAGACATCTTCAGTTGTCACAGCTTGGAGGGAGGAGTAAGCTACTGGCATTGAGTGAGCAGAGTCCAGAGTTGCTACTACATGTTGTAAAATGCAAAAGAGAGACATCCCACAGCAAAGAATTATTGCGTTCAAACTGTCAATAGTACCAAAGATGAGAAGCCCTGCATTATGTATAAAAATAGAAAGAGTAGACTGATTCCTTTGCAGCTGATGATTTCCTAATACTGTCATTGAAATCATCATACCCCTTTTCCTTCCTTTGACGTGCATGTTAAGTCACTTTAGTCAAGGCCAACTTTTTGCAACTGCATGGACTACAGCCTGCCAGCCTCCTCTGTCGATGGGATTCTCTAGGCAAGAATATTGGAGTGGGTTGCCATGCCCTCCTCCAGGGGATCTTCCCAACCCAGGGATCAAACCTACATCTCTTAGGTCTCCTACATTGGCAGACAAATTCTTTACCACTGGTACCACCTGGGAAGCCCTTCTTTTGACCGGCTGAGCCATAACCATTATTCATTCATCTCATATCTAGTTGTAATGACAGTAGACTGATAGTTCACAGCAAGTTTTTTTCAAAANCTACATCTCTTAGGTCTCCTACATTGGCAGACAAATTCTTTACCACTGGTACCACCTGGGAAGCCCTTCTTTTGACCGGCTGAGCCATAACCATTATTCATTCATCTCATATCTAGTTGTAATGACAGTAGACTGATAGTTCACAGCAAGTTTTTTTCAAAATGTATCCAAATATTAGAATAAAATGAATATTTGAGCATTAGAATAAAATGTTTGGAGTATCTACTTACAATGCAAAAGACATGGGCTTCTACCCAGACCAAATGAATTAGAATTTTTAGCAAGAATCTCTGGAGCTTCTCATGTGTCAAAATGTTTGAAAAACATAATCTGATAATTGTCCCACAAAATGACTAGTGAGACAGTGACCTGATTATGAATGTGCAATTCTGGCCTTAGGAAAGCTAGATTTCCACATGATTCACCTGTCTGTTGTTAATATATTCATTGAAATATTTGTGAATAAATTTTGATGTCAGACACTCTACCTGACATTAAGAATACAGTGGTGAATAAGACTTACAACTTCTTGCCTTGCTTTCTTCATCTATAAAAAGGTGATAAGAATTTTTAGTCTATTGAGTTGTTTTAAAGATCAAATGGATGAACACAAGGGGATTGCTTTGAACAGTATCTGGATAATAGAGATTACTCAAAAAATGTTATTTGTCACTGTCATTTACTTGTTGAGAGTGGATTTCAAATATAATTTTCTTATTCCAGCCATTGGTATAGAATCTGGCACAAAGCAGCATTCCTAGAATCTGCAATCGTACAAAGACTATGGAGAAGATCAGGAGAACACTGATGTTCTCATCCTACCCTCAACATTGTCCTGAACACTGGCTTCTTCAGACCAAGAAGACAATTGGAGTCATGTTCTAGTTCTCCTGATAACACTTTTCTTCTGATGGCCACAAATTCTATACAGTTAAAACTGTAATTGTAGCTTCCTAAACTTATCATTCAATATCATAATTTTGTGTTTGTTTTGTCCTGTTATATGCTATTCCTTCAGCCTATGGGGCCCTTCCTTCTTCTTCATCTGCCTAGTCTCTCGTTATTCTTCATAAGTGTTTAAGTGTCATTTTTCTCCAGGGAGTCTTTATTGATTGTTCACTACTTGCTAGTCTGTGGTACAGTTCTATCATCCAATAATAGTTAATGTTTATTGAGTGTTTGCTGTGTCACCAGGCATTATTCTTAATGGTTCTGCATTATAGATGTATATAATACTCTCACAACTTAAAGTAACCATTTCATATTTGTATCACAGAATATAACACATTTTTTAAATGTGTTAAAGCTATCTGTATTTCTACCCAAATTATTAACTCTGTGTTTTTAGATTTTACATATAAAGATTTATAGTACTTTCTAAACCTGTTATATTATATATATATTTAATATTATTATAGTTTATCTATCTTTAATATCATATGTACATTTCTCTCCCTAGAATTTAACTCCATAATGTCAAAGATTTCATTTGTGTTCATCACTCACTCCTTTTGTCCAAAGCAATGGCTAGTAAGTAGTAGGTACTTGATAAATACCTGTAGAATGAAAATAAGTGTTCAGAAAATAAATAAACACATGCATGGCTTTTATCCTTCTATAAATTTCTGGAGCCATTAAGGGACCTCTTTCAACAGCATAGGTTCCAAGTGCCCATCCCTAATTAGACAAAATTCAGGCCTTGTTGCTTGACTTATTCCTTCTTATCACACTATGGGAATTAATTATTTTTCTTATTTATATATTGCCATGATAAAACTTAACAAACTCAGGCACTTTAATTTATGCAATAAGATTATTATTTAAATCAAACAGAAGAGAGGGCCAGCATACAGAAATTTCACAAAACTGAAAGCACACACCCTTTCTTTGTCAGTCTGTTCAATCTCCTTCATCCTGTACCTGACCTCTGAAGTACAGCCAAGAGAGGGAATACTGGTCATTGGTGGCATGTAGCCATGGATTTAAAGTTTCTAAATCCATCCCATTTTTTGGTTTCTATATTGTAATTTCCGATAACCTTTTGCCACTGGTTATCACTATTCTTTCTCGTATCTTCCATGCTTTCTTTTCTAGCTGATTTCCTCTCAGTATGCAAATATGTCCGTAAAAGTGAAAGTGAAAGTCACTCAGTTGTGTCTGACTCCTTTATCGAGCCCATCTTTGCATGAAATGTTCCCTTGGTATCTCTAATTTTCTTGAAGAGATCTCTAGTCTTTCCCATTCTGTTGTTTTCCTCTATTTCTTTGCATTGATCGCTGAAGAAGGCTTTCTTATCTCTTCTTGCTATTCTTTGGAACTCTGCATTCAGATGCCTATATCTTTCCCTTTCTCCTTTGCTTTTCACCTCTCTTCTTTTCACAGCTATTTGTAAGGGCTCCCCAGATAGCCATTTTGCTTTTTTGCATTTCTTTTCCATGGGGATGGTCTTGATCCCTGTCTCCCGTACAATGTCACGAACCTCATTCCATAGTTCTTCAGGCACTCTATCTATCAGATCTAGGCCCTTAAATCTATTCCTCACTTCCACACCAGCCTTTCCCTTCTCCAGGGTATGTTCCCAACCAAGGAAGTTGAACCCAGGTCTCCTGCATTGCAGGCAGATTATTTATCAACTGAGCCACAAGGGAAGCCCAAATATGTCCATGTAGAACATTAAACTTCGTACACCTACTTCACTAACCTTATTACCTCCTCTGTTTTTTATGCCTATTCCTTACTCCCACTAAGAGCCATTCTTCTCTATTTTGTAACCACCCATTCACTCACCAAGCTTTGTAGGCTGGCCTCTGTGCCATGACACAGATGGATCCAGGTTGCTAAATTCAGTAGAAGTTTCCCTCACTCACCTCGTGTTTCATTTCCATTGGATCCAGTTGATTCTCTTTCTCAAAACACTTGGCATCATGACACCATGCTTTCCTGGTTTGTTTGTTTTTTACATTCCTTTAGCTAATTTATTTTAGGCTTCTTTGCTTGCTTATTCTACCTGACCCCAATATTTCTGAGTTCCTCAAATATGAGTTCAACTTCTTTTCTTTTTTGCATCACACTTTCACACTGAGTAAACTCATCTATTTCCCGAGTTATTTATATAATTTTAAAACCTGAAGTATATCCCCTCAAATTAAAATCCAAGAATTTCTATTGGGCCATAGAAACATATATCAAACTAATCCCAGCCAGGTAGTCAAATGAGAAACCTCACATTTTTTCTAGATACATGTATCGTCTAAACTGTCATTAACACTTCAATATTTGCAAACCATATTTCCAGTCACATGATTGTGTGCTAAATCACTTCAGTCGTGTCCAGCTCTTTGCAACCCTGTGAATTGAGCCTGCCATGCTCCTCTATCCATGGGGATTCTCCAGGCAAGAATATTGGTGTGGGTTGCCATGCCCTCTTCCAGGGGATCACTCCTATTCAAGGATCAAACCCGCCTTTCTTACATCTCCTGCATTAGCAGGCAGATTCTTTGCCACCAGCACTACCTAGGAAGCCCTTATCTTCTGTCAACCAATGTAAATATAATGCAGTGGCCATGGGCTCATATATAAAATAGCCTGGGTTCAAACTCAAGATCCTCTTCTACTAATTGTGTAAGAATAGGAAGTTTACTCATTTTTCAGTGTCTTAATTTGCATTAGATTGATGTGAAAATTAAGTTAGTCAATTTGCATAAGACTCTTAGAATAGTGCTTGGCATATAGTAAGTGCTCAATATTAACAATGATTACTATTGCTATTACTATCGCTATTGTTATTATCATAATCCAACTAGTTCTCCTGCCAATTAATCCAAGCAGCCATTATCAGTTACATGGACTAAGTGTCTACCATTTTCAACCTTGCCTACTCTTAAAATATTCTTTATATAACTACCTGAATGGTAATTTTAAAGTAGAAATCTGATAATGATAATGTTTTGCTTATACATTCAGTGATTTTCCTGTTGTACTTAGGACAAAATGCAAAGTTTTATCCTGGACTTTGAGACTCTCCAGCTTCTGGTCCCTACATCTCTCCCCTGCACCATCTTTTCAGCTTTTCCATTCTCTCAATGTGTTTCTACCAGAATGAACTTACTTTTTTGTTTTTCCCATTGCCAAAACTTACTGTTAATTTTGGGCTTTACAGATGTTTTCTCTTTATCTTGGTCACTCCCACCTCGCACTTCACCCTTTATCTGGCTATTCCATTACTCTCTTTGCAGTCTCAGCTTGACTGGCACATTTTCAAAGAAGCCCCAATTTCCAAATTTAAATTATGTCCTCTGTTATGCCATCTAGTAGCATTCAGTACTTTTCCTTTCTGACACTTGAAGTATAACTCACTGATTTATTTAATTCAAGAAATAGTCATTGAGCACCAAAGTTTTAAGCATTATTTGATATATTGAAGGTTTTAAGGTTTTAAACATTCTTTGATATAGTGAACATATCATAATAAATAAAACAAAAATTCATGCTGTCATGGAGCTTACATTTTATTGAGCTTTAATAAATGAAAGATATATTTTTCATTCTTAAATATATTTTTCACAATCAATTATTTTTGACTCTTAAATATTTTTAATTGGAGAATAATTGCTTTACAATGTTGTGTTGGTTTCTGCTGTATAACAACTTGAACCAGCTATAGCTATACAATCGTCCCCTTGCTCTTGAGCCCCTTACCCACCCTCTCTCCTATCTAGGTTGTCAGTTGATTGAGCTGAGCTGCCTGTGTTTTATAGCAACTTCCCACTAGCCATCTATTTCACACATGGTAGTGTGTTTATGTCAATGCTACTCTCTAAATTCATCCCATCCCCTCTTTCTACTACCCGCTGCCAGGGTTCACCTATTTGCAGGGCAGAAACAGAGGCACACAGATGTGGAGGATGGACTGGTGGTCACAGCAGGGGAATAAAAGGGCAGGACACATTGAGAGAGTAGAACTGAAATATATAAATTCTCTTTTGTTTAATTTTTACCTCTTATCTACACTGTAGCTCCTTGATGACAAGAAATTTTGGCTTTTTTTTTTATCCTTTTGTACACTGTCGCCAATGTCTATGATTCTGCCCCCATCATATCCATTTGTTGAATGAAGAAATGAAGTACATTCCTACATTCACTGTCTCTAAAAGTTTGAGCAGCATGCTTCATTTCTATAAGCTTACATTTATTCTCTATTTAAAAAAAATGTACAGGATATCAGTATGAAGTTTGCAGAGTTGATGTACTAGTATTAGATAATACAAAAATGCCGAGCACATAATAGACCTCAATATATGGCTAAGATTTGGAATCAGGTGGGTAAACTCTTGTTAACATCATAAAGTATGTGATTAAATTACACTTGTAAAAGTAAGGTGTATAGAGTAAGCTTCAGTCAGTTCAGTCACTCAGTCGTGTCCGACTCTTTATGACCCCATGAACCACAGCACATCAGGCCTCCCTGTCCATCACCAACTCCTGGAGACCACCCAAACCCACGTCCATCAAGTCGGTGATGCCATCCCACCATCTCATTCTCTGTCGTCCACTTCTCCTGCCCTCAATCTTTCCCAGGGTCTTTTCAAATGAGTCAGCTCTTTGCATCAGAAGTCAGCTTCAGTTCAGTTCAGTTCAGTCACTCAGTTGTGTCCGACTCTTTCCAACCCCATGAAGCACAGCATGACAGGCCTCCCTGTCCATCACCATCTCCTGCAGTTCACTCAAACTCACGTCCATCAAGTCGGTGATGCCATCCAGTCATCTCATCCTCTATCGTCCCCTTTTCCTCCTGCCCCCAATCCCTCCCAGCATCAGGGTCTTTTCCAACGAGTCAACTCTTCGCATGAGGTGGCCAAAGTACTGGAGTTTCAGCTTTAGCATCATTCCTTCCAAGGAATACCCAGGACTGATCTCCTTTAGAATGGACTGGTTGGATCTCCTTGCAGTCCAAGGGACTCTCAAGAGTCTTCTCCAACACCACAGTTCAAAACTATTGATTCATCGGCACTCAGCTTTCTTCACAGTCCAACTCTCGCATCCATACATGACCACAGGAAAAACCATAGCCTTGACTAAATGGACCTTTGTTGGCAAAGTAATGTCTCTGCTTTTGAATATGCTATCTAGGTTGGTCATAAGTTTTCTTCCAAAGAGTAAGCATCGTTTAATTTCATGGCTGCAGTCACCATCTGCAGTGATTCTGGAGCCCCAAAAGATAAAGTCTGACACTGTTTCCATTGTTTTCCCATCTATTTGCCATGAAATGATGGGACCAGATGCCATGATCTTCATTTTCTGAATGTTGAGCTTTAAGTCAATTTTTTCACTCTCCTCTTTCACTTTCATCAATAGGCTTTTTAGTTCCTCTTCACTTTCTGCCATAACGGTGGTGACAAGCTTACATAAATTTAAATCCTGTCTACTCTAATTATTTTTGTGACATTTGGCAAAACACAGCATATCTCTGAAGCTCAGATTTCTCAATTACAAAGTGAAAATGGAAACCCCTAAAAAACTGATATGAAGATCAAATGCAATAATCTTATTATAACTTTTAATAAACAATTAAATAATGTAGAAATATTAGTTATGTTACTAATAATATCAGATGCTTACTCCTTGGAAGAAAAGTTATGACCAACCTAGATAGCATATTGAAAAGAAGAGACATTACTTTGCCAACAAAGGTCCATCTAGTCAAGGCTAGGAGAAGGCAATGGCAGCCCACTCCAGTACTCTTGCCTGGGAAATCCCATGGACAGAAGAGCCTGGTAGGCTGCAGTCCATGGGGTCACTGTGGGTCGGACATGACTGAGTGACTTCACTTTCACTTTCATGCATTGGAGAAGGAAATGGCAGCCCACTCCAGTGTTCTTGCCTGGAAAATCCCAGGGACGGGGGAGCCTGGTGGGTTGCCATCTATGGGGTCACACAGAGTCCGACACGACTGAAGCCACTTAGCAGCAGTCAAGGCTATGGTTTTTCCTGTGGTCATGTATGTATGTGAGAGTTGGACTGTGAAGAAGGCTGAGTGCCGAAGAATTGATGCTTTTGAACTGTGGTGTTGAAGAAGACTCTTGAGAGTCCCTTGGGCTGCAAGGAGATCCAACAAGTCCATTCTGAAAGAGATCAGCCCTGGGACTTCTTTGGAGGGAATGATGCTAAAGCTGAAACTCCAGTACTTTGGCCACCTCGTGCTAAGAGTTGATTCATTGGAAAAGACTCATGCTGGGAGGAATTGGGGGCAGGAGGAGAAAGGGACAACAGAGGATGAGATGGCTGGATGGCATCATTAACTCAACAGACATGAGTCTGAGTGAACTCCAGGAGTTGGTGATGGACAGGGAGGCCTGGCGTGCTGCAATTCATGGGGTCCCAGAAGTCGGACACGACTGAGCTGAATATCAGACAACAGTTGTACCACTGTTATTATTCTTCGATGATCAGTACAAAATGACAGTAATTAAAGAAGATATGTCAAAGAAATGTCAAGAGCTCACCATTTTTTAATCCTCACAGTTTTCTAATATTTGGAATTCTTAATTTGGATATCTTAATTTAATAAAAGCCTGAAACAATTCTGTGAGACAGTTACTATTGTAATTCCTTTATTTTACAGATAAGGAAATTGATCTAGTAGATTTAGTAACTATTCATGTCAGACAGAAAATAAATGACAGAATTTGGATTTGAATCCAGGGAGTCAGCATTCATAGCCCACATTTGAACTACTATGTGGTATTGTCTTCATCATGACAGATGAATCATGATTTCTACTTTAAAGAAGATAATTTATATATCTGCCATGACACCCTTTCCCACCTCAGGTCAACCAACACAGTTATTTTACTGACTACGTACGAGGCCATCACTGTCATGAAAACCTTCCATATTTTACTTTAAAGGCCCATCCCATAAAAATGTCAAAGGTGGGAAAGAGCTTTTAAAGAATGACGCTTAAGCAGCCGTGATTCAAAGGAATACAGTCCTGTTCAGCATATGAGACACTTACAGGAAGAGGTCCAGGACTTGGAGATATATCAAAGCTTGACATTTAATGAAAACCTTAAAGGTCTTTAATGAAGCTTTATTATATCAATTACTCATTCACTTTGTATTTAGCCCAATATATTTTATTTTAAAAATGTCTTGCTAGCAGGACTGGCATTGAAATAGTAGCCCCGAGGGCATCTCTGAATGTGTCCTTATCTAGTACTTAACTCGCTACTCATCTAGTTAATAGCCCATAATATGTCTATTTATGTGGTTTTGACTAGCAGCTAAAGAATCATAGTTTCATATGGCCATTATAGTCCACAGAGAGAGAACCTCCTCCTGCTTGCATGTTTACTCCCTTATTTGTCTCACAGTAACTCTTGGTCCAACAAAGCATGCAGTGATTACGTGTAAGTATCAGAAAGCATTTATAGTCTTCAAATCTCCTTTTAGACCCATGAACAGATGCCATGCATACCAAAAGAACTGTTCTTAGTCACTCTGGGGAGCCTTTGTGAGAATAAGTAGAAGAATTATAAAGCTGAATTGTCAACATGTGTTGCAATGGGTACATTCACTAAGTGAAGATTCTGGATTCAATATGTTTAATCAAAAGTGTTTCTAACAGTTGGCATCAATGGTTGACTGATCCTTTACCCAAAAGTAGCAAGTTATGAAGTTAAAATATCCATGGTACTGAAAAGTAGGTATCCAGAATTTTTAGAAGGGCCTTCTCTGGTGGCTCAGATGGTAAAGAATCTGTGTGCAATTCAGGACACCCAGGTTCTATCCCTGGGTTGGGAAGATCACCTGGAGAAGAAAATGGCAACACACTCCTGTATTCTTGCCTGAAGAATTCTATGGACAAAGGAGCCTGGCAGGCAAGAAACAGTCCATGGGGTCACAAAGACTCAGACACAACCAAACGACTAATGCCTTCACTTTCACAAAGTTTTTAGAAGAAATGGACTTTAGCATATGGATTTGTCCAGCTTACCAACTCCAATATAATGGCCCCAAAATTTGTCCAAGCACACTCCCTTAATTTTAATGTAGTCACTGGGGAAGCTCCAGCCACCTTGAACCTCTTGGGTGGCTGTTATATGTAGGCCATGTAACAGAGATGATAGTGGGAAATGCTGCCATCAAACTGGATTCCCCAAAGCAGTGGGGATAATGGAAACTCAGGGATTCTCTGTATTCAATGAGCTTGATAGAATTCTAGAATGTCAGGGGCTTAGTGACAACACTTATAATCAGAGTTAAGGTGGGCATCAGTACAGAAATATATACCAGAGGCAACATGGTAATCAACCTGGTTTGATCCCCAGAGAACTTTCCTGTTGCTGCTGTTTAGTCGCTAAGTTTTATCTGACTTTTTGTGACCCCATGAACTGTAGCCTACCAGGCTCCTCTGTCCATGGAATTTTCCAAGCAAGAATACTGGAGTGGGTTGCCAGTTCCTTCTCCAGGGTATCTCCCTGATCTAGGGATCAAACCCACGTCTTCTGCTTGGCAGACAGGTTCTCTACCACTGAGCCACCTGGAAAGCTCCACAGAGATCTGTACTGTTAGCCAAATGGTATTGGTGTCCTTGGAACTGAAGTAAATGATCAGCCTATAGAATCTTATTGATTTGTATCATCAAAAAGTCACTAAGTCTGGTGAAGATGTAATTTGAATTATCACAAAATAGTTCAAGTCCCTCAAACCAGTTTCTAGTTTTGAATCTAGAGCCTCTTAATGAAGGGGAGGTGAGATTTGCTTAAAGAAGATTATAGATACACATACAAAAATTCATCCTGTAAATTTATGTCCTGGCGTTTCTCTAAGAAGTCCTGCCACCATTTATCAGAGTGCCTATAGAAGCTGAATAACCAGATTCCTTGAGACTATACGGCCCTGGTTCTAACTTACAGCAATTACTGGAAATCCCGAATGCCACCATAGTCCAAGGTAGCCACAAGGCATTAATAGATATAAGATCATTTATAGTTTGGGATGCTCCCAAAGTAGGCCTATGTGCACCTTAACATATCATGTGGTTTTTTTCCCAGTTATACAAGACATAGTTGGGAGGCACATAATTAGCAACTGGTAGAATACTGGATTAATTCTGTGACTTGTGGGGAAAAAGCTCAATTAAAAGTCACAGAACTATTTTTTCACCTACCAACGTAATAAGCAAAATGCAATACCACATCTCTGCCACATCAAAGACATAAAAGAAGACAGAGTGGTGCTTCTTACTAAATAGAAATTTAGCTTGTCTGTTTGGCTTATTCATAAAGCAGATGGATATAAGAGAATAAGAGTGGATTAGCAAAAATCTAATTGGGTAATGATTCCAATTGCAGCTCTTTTCCTAGATGTGATTTTATTGCTGGAGTGAATCTCCTGATACCTGATGTGTAGAAAATAGATCAGTGGTGAACGTCAGTAAAAGTTTACTTTCAGACTAGAGAGTCAGAATACGCTATTGCTGACTTACCTCAGGGCCAAATCAAATATCCAGCCCAGTGACATAACCTAGTCAAAAGAGAGCTTCTGTGTGTGCTGGTTGCCCAGTCCTGTCTGACTCTTTGTGACCCCATGGCCTGTAGCCTGCCAGGTTCCTCTGTCCATGGAATTCTCCAGACAAGAATACTGGAGTGGGTAGCCATTCCCTTCATCAGGGCATCTTCCTGACCCAAGTATCAAACCCAGGACTCCTGAATTGCAGGCAGTTTCCTTACCATCTGAGCCACCAGGGAAGCCCTCATTGTATAAGACATCATATTTTTCCATTAAATTGAAAACACCATTCTGACTGGATCTAGTGAATAAGAAGGAACTACTCTAGACACCTTGATAAGACACATGCATACTAAAATGTGGGAAAAGAACTCCACAGAAATGAGAGGCCTTATTTACACCTTGATGAAATTACTAGGAGTTCAATGACCTGGGCCTGGAGATATTCCTCTGAAGGTGAAGGAAAACTTCATGCATCAGGTCCTTTCTATTATGAAGGAAGGAACATACTATCTCTTTGGATTTTTGAAGCAACATATCCCTTGTTTAGGTTTATTTCTCCAACCCATTTAAAAGTAACTTTAGAGTCTCTGGTTTTATTAGGGATTTTATTATTTTTATTAGGACTTAAAAACACAGAAAACTCTGCAATAGATTTAGACTACTGCACAAGAGCTTCTACCACTTGAGCCAAAAGTGAATGCTAATCCAATTATGTCTGAAAAGATTTTAGCAGATAGGGATACTGTATGGCATTTATGAACAGACTTCTGTTGGTGAAACACAAAGTAGACTTTTAAAATTTTAGAGCAAAGCTGTATCATCTTCTTCAGATTAATATTCTCCTTTTAAGAGATAGATTCTGGCTTACTGCAGGCCTCTAATAGAGACTGAACACTTACCACAAGCCATCAAGTTACCCTACCAGCTGAGCTACCCTTCATGAACTGGTACTCTCACCATGGACAGAAGTCCACAGTCAAATGATAGCAACACATAAGAGATCAGGCTTGAATGAGGCCTGAAGGCATAGATTAAGACATGCAAGCAAATGGCTAAGATGTCTGTGGCCCTTATTCCCTAGCTCCTTTGTGTCTCTCTCAGTCTTCATGCTCAGCATCACTTTGCTGTTTTTGTTCAGTCACTAAGTTGTGACCAACTCTGCAACCCCATGGACTGCAGTACACCAAGCTTCCCTGTCCTTCACTGTCTCCTAGAGCTTGTTCAAACTAATGTCCATTGAGTCAGCGATGCCATCCAGCCATCTCATCCTCTGTCGTGCCCTTCACCTCCTGCCCTCAATCTTTCCCAGCATCAAGATCTTTTTCAATAAGTCAGTTCTTCACATCAGGTGGCCAAAGTACTGGAGCTTCAGCTTAAGCTTTAGTCTTTCAAATGAATATTCAGGGTTGACCTCCCTCAGGATGACTGGTTTGATCACCTTGCTCTCCAAGGGTCACTCAAGAGTTGTTCTGCAGCACCAAAATTCAGAATTATCTTTTTTTGTGTGTGTGTGCTCAGCCTTCTTTCAGTCAAACTTTCATCTGTACGTGACTACTGGGAAAACCATAGCTTAGACTATATGGACCTTTGTCAGCACAGTGATGTCTCTGCTTTTTAATATACTGTCTAGGTTTGTCAATAGCTTTCTTCCCAAGGTGCAAATATCTCTTAAAATTTCCTGGCTGCAGTAACCATCCACAGTGATTTTGGAGCCCAAGAAAATAAAATCTGTCACTGTTTCCACTTTTTCCCCTTCTATTTGCCATGAAATGACAGGACTGGATGCCATGATCTTAGTGTGTTGAATGTTGAGTTTTAGGCCAGCTTTTTCACTCTTCTTTCACCCTTATCAACAGGCTGTTTAGTTCCTCTTCATTTTCTGCCGTTAAAGGGATATCATCTGCCTATCTCAGGTTGTTGATATTTCTCCTGGCAATCTTGATTCCAGCTTAATTAACATCCCTTGTGATTAGAGAAATGAAAATCAAAACTACAATGAGGTATCATCTCACAAGGTTCAGAATGGTCATTATCAAGAAATCTACAAACAATAAATGCTGGAGAGGATGTGGAGAAAAAGGAACCCTCTTGCACTGCTGAGAATGTAAATTAATACAGCTATTATGGAGAAAAGTATGGAGATTTCTTTAAAAACTAGGAATAAAACTACCATATGACCTAGAAATCCCACTACTGGGCATATACCTAGAGAAAACCACAGTTCTAAAAGACACATGTACCCCAATGTTCATTGCAGGACTCTGTACAATAGCCAGGACATGGAAGAAAACTAGCTGTCCACTGACAAAGGAATGGATAAAGAAGTTGTGGTATATATGTACAGTGGGATATTACTCAGCAATAAGATAAGTGAATTCAAGTCAGTTCTAGTGAGATGGATGAACCTAGACCCTATTATACAGAGTGAAGTAAATCAGAAAAAGGAAAAACAATATTGTATGTTAACTCATATATATGGAATCTAGAAAAATGGTACTGATGAACCTATTTGTAGGGCAGCAAAGGAGATGCAGATATAGAGAACAGGCTGTGGACACTGCAGGGGAAGGAGATTATGGGACAAATTGTGAGAGTAGCACTAAAACATATTGCTGCTGCTGCTAAGTCACTTCAGTTGTGTCCGACTCTGCGCGACCCCATAGATGGTAGCCCACCAGGCTCCCTGTCCCTGGGATTCTCCAGGCAAGAACAACAGAGTGGATTGCCATTTCCTTCTCCAGTGCATGAAAGTGAAAAGTGAAAGTGAAGTCCCTCAGTCTTGTCTGACTCTTAGCGACCCCATGGACTGCAGCCCACCAGGCTCCTCCATCCATAGGATTTTCCAGGCAAGAGTACTGGAGTGGGGTGCCATTGCCTTCTCTGAAACATATACATTACCCTATGTAAAACAGATAGAATTTGCTGTATGATGCAAGGAGCTCAGTCTGGTACTCTGTGACAGCCTAGAGGTTTAGGATGGGGTGGGAGGTGGGAAAGAGGTTCAAGAGAGAAGGGATATATTTATACCTATGACTGGTTCATGTTGACGTATGGCAGAAACCAACCCAACACTATAAAGCAATTATCCTCCAATTAAAAGTAAATAAATTTTAATAAAAGAAAAAAGTAATCTTCACCTAGGGTTTCATTAGGCATTTCCTATGAGTAGTAAACAGAGAATGAAAAAAAATCAGGCCTTATTTACAAATGATTCTGTAGAATTGGCAACCCAAAGTAGGTAACTTCAGCTTAACAAAGCATTGTTCCAGGTCCTCCCAAATAAATTGAAAACATCTCTTTCCAGGAGGCAGAATGTTGAGTAATAAATAGTTTTGTTGGATTTTTTTTTTAATAAGGGTTTGTCAGAAGTAGAATCTACATTGATATATAGGTTGTGTAAAGTCAGAGACCTGGAAGAGCCATATTTGGAAAATCAGTGACAAGAAGAATGGGGAAGAGATATTTGAATAGATCTCTCTGAAGGAACAGAATATCAAGTTATTTTTCATTCCATCTGTATAAGTCCTTTATATTCACATGAACAAATGTTGTGCTATATGACTACCAGCTTTTTCCAACCACCCATGTTCTTACAGACTGTAATCTTACACAAAGTGATGAAAGTTGCACACAGATTCAATAACATAGATTCACTGAGAATGGTCTGACTTGGAAATTTTCCAACCAGTCAATATCAGATGCTAATACTTAACTCCAAACATGATACCATTCCCATGAGGGCATTAATTAGCCACCCAGTGGCAGGTGGATTGAATTGGTCCCTACCATGGATGCCATTTCCTTCAGCAAGTTACCTGAGTTTCAAGATTGGAAGTTGTGAGAAACACCCTAGTTTCCAGTTTTTCTTCACTCTTCACCCCTTTGCAGCTAGCTTTCTTCCAAAATTGCTATCCCTGCTGACCTATAGCCTTTTTTTACCCACCATCACCCATGAAATTCTATAGCAGTCTGACTCATTTTGAACAAAAATAAAGGGTGCTCTGAGAGAAGTGCAAATTACAAAGCCTCCAAGAATATTAATGTCTAAATATTTGAGAATAAACGGGCTAATGTGTTATCACAATGTAAAACATTTTTAAAATAAATTTTTATTGACAGACCCCACATACACACAATCATCAGATATTGCCATGTATTTTCTGTATTTCTACACTGTGCATATGTTCCATTTTAGCCATTAGTATTTCATATTATGGTATTTGTCATAATACCATATGGCAAATTCTCTGTAGCAAAGACTCTTTTGTCCGTGCTTCTAATAATACCTAGCAATAGTAAGTATACTAGTTGTTGGATGAAAAAGTAAATTTGTAAATTATCTGTCAGTCAGTCTATCTATCTAGATAACTAGCTATAGAAATAAGACTAGCATTTACGTCAAGAAAGCATAATGAAGAATTGAAGACGTCATAAATTTGAGTGTGTGGGATGGGATGTCAGGGTTAGTGCAGGGAGATATTTCTCAGTAGAAATTGAGATGGTACAAGGGTCTGATACAAGTTAAGTCTTTCAGAATTGTGATATATTGCATTTTTGTTGATTCAAACAAAAGTTAAAAGTTAATCAGGTGAATTGTATCATATCTCATGGGTAAAAGAGAAGAATATATTTGTCTGGATATCAAAGGTTTTGATAAAGAACAAGAGTATGGACAATTAATCTCTGAAACAAACTATGAGACACAGAAATGAGGAATAAAAAAGCAAATAATGTCAAACAAAATATTTTACAAATGGAGTAGATGAAGAGGAGGAAGCATCTACAAATTTACATAACATGTATGCATGATAATGTAAGTATACCCACGCCAGTATCCTTGGGCTTCCCTTATGGCTCAGCTGGTAAAGAATCTGCCTGCGATGCAGGAGACCTGGGTTTGATCCCTGGGTTGGGAAGATCCCCTGGAGAAGGAAAGGCTACCTACTCCAGTATTCTGGCCTGAAGAATTTCATGGATTATAGTCCATGGGGTCACAAAGAGTTGTACACAACTGATCAACTTTCACTTTCCCCAAGATTAAATATTTGATTAATACAGCTGATTCCTAGAAGTCTTTATAAAATTTTCTGTCATATTTTCACATCAGAAGAATTATGAACATCAGTGTGCTATTCTCTGAAAATGAATTTTTTTTTTAGTATTACCATATTATTTCTTGAAATTCAGTAGTTCACTTGGTAAAGATTCCTTCATTATTGCTAAATTTTTTTAATTGAAGTTGCTCAATTGTGTCCAACTCTTTGTGATCCCATGGACTGTAGCCTACCAGTCTATGGGATTTTCCAGGCAAGAGTACTGGAGTGGGTTGCCATTTCCTTCTCCAGGCAATCTTCCCAACCCAAGGATCGACCCCAGGTCTCCTGCATTGTAGACAGATGCTTTACCATTATTTTGTCATTATTGCTAAAAAATCCATAAATATCTTTCCAAAAATAAAAAACAAATAATCCATATTTAATCCATAAATAATCCTTCCCACAACAAATGTTTGAAATGGTTATGAAGGCATGGAATTAACTGCCATTATCTTTAGGAACAAATTTGTTATCAATATTTTTTTTCCACTGAGAAAGTTTAACTTAAAGAACTTGTTAGATAATTTCATTCCTTTATAAACATTGAAAAATAGCCCAGGACTTAGTAAGTTTTGAACCACATTTCCAAACTAGGCTATTGAACAGAAAGACCTAGTGGAGGCTTTAAAAATAGAAATTTCACCACCCTATACCACATGATTCAGTTTCACTAGGTAAAATTCTGAAATTTGTATTTCTAACAAACTTCTCAAAAGATAGTAATACTGCCACAAAGGATATATAGACCTGCATTGAAACCACTGATACCATATACAATTGCAAAATGTGGTCAATACATATTTGCTCACTGAATATATAAATGACCAACTTTGCAGCTTGGCTAAATGTATCACATTCCAAGGGATGTTAAAATATTTGCCAGAGCTTAACAAGTATTTATAAGCCAACGTCATGGTGATCCTTCTCTTAGGGTTTGGTAACTTCTTAATGAAAAGATGAATGGGATTCATTGTCTTTGAACTCCATTCTACATAAATAGTAGGTATGTATTTTTTTTTCTAAGAAGAAGCTCCATTTCATTCTCACTAATTTAGCAAATATTTGACTATCAATGAGGGATTCTTTTTTCCATCTCCCAAAGGTTAAGAGCCATTGCCCTAAATTACTCATATTGCTGTTGATTTGCATGCATGCTAAAATCTTTCCTCTAGGCTCACAACCAACATCATTTGAATGTTAAACAAAGTGCAATTACCAAGAATCCAAATGCCCTTAGAATAAAAAGGAAACAGTATGATCAGGAAACAAGGCCAAATAGCAATATTTTTTCCACAGTAATTTACATGTAGAATAGCCTCAGAGGTTTAAGCTTTTCATATTAGAATTCAAGACAGAAATCCTTGCTCTGAGATAACTTCATCAACCCTCTCTATAGCTCAGCTGGCTATACTGCAGAAACTTGCCTCTGACAGACACAGTAAAGGGTCATGGCTTTGAAGTCCTTAGGGTACAAACTGTTTCAGTCTGTGTAGTAGCTGTGGTCTGTGTGGATTTAAAGTTGGTTAGTCAAACAAACAAAGACACTATAGATTTAATTGACCAATGTCACCCTGAAAGAAAATTAAAAAGTATTTTTTGCAAGGTAATGAAAAATATGAAGCTAGGAGAGAAAGCTTTCTTATCTACTGCATGACAGAATTTAGCTTTGGGAAATCTTGACACAGTTAAAATCTAACAGAAACGAGTGTAAAGAACATTGCTTATATCTCATGATTATTGAGATATATTTTACAAGTGTTAAAGTTTACCCTGTTTAGGAGTTTGATTCTGTAGTTTTTGACACTGTCATTATGAAGACGTAAAATATTCCCACTATCCCAAAAGTTTCGCCATGTTCCTCTGTAGTCAACCCATCTCATACCCAGTACAGGTAATCACTGTCTTGATACCTGTCTCTATACTTGGCCTTTTCCAGAATGTCATATAAACAGAATCTTAAAAATGCAATCTTACATTTCTGTGTCTTTCATTTAGCATAATAAACTTGAGATTCTGCTCTATTAGATGTTATCAATATTTTGCCTCTTTTATTTGGGAGTAATATGTAACTGTATGGATGTTCCAAGATTTATTTATTCATTCACCAGTTGATATATAAATTTTCTTTTTTCCAGCTGCTCTAAAAGCCTTTGTATACAGTCTGTTGTAGACATATGTCTTTATTCTTTTTGTTAGATGCCTGGGGTGGGGATTACTGGGTTGCATATGCTACATATTAAATTATATTATAGTATGTGGCATAGATACATCTTATACATTGTATAAAAACTGCTAAACTGTGCTCTAAAGCAAATGACTGCACCATTTGCTTTCCTGGAAGGAGTGTATGACAGTTGCTCAGCATTCGTGTCTGCACTAGATATTGCCATTTTTTAGCCATGCTAATACACGCATAATGAAATCTCATTTTGGTCTTTATTTGCATTTTCCTAAAAAATAGGGATGTTGAACCTCTTGAAAGTGCTTGTTTGCCATCCAATCTCTTTTATGGTTAAGAGTCTGTTCAAAAGATTTTTTCCCATTTTTAATGGATTTATTTTTGTTACTATTATTACTATTGAATTGTGAGAATTTATATGACTTTAATGGATATATGACTTGTAAATATTTTATTCAATCTCTTCAATGTGTATAAAAAACCAAAAGTTTGTAATTTTGATTAAATACTGATATCAGTTTGATTTCTTTTATGGATTATACTTTGCATGATCAAAGAAATTTTTTCTTAATCCAAACTCAGAAAGATTTTCTCTTATGACTTCTAAAGTTTTGTAGTTGTAGGTTCTGTGTTTAATTCTATGATCCAGTTAATGTAGATTTTTATGCTTTGTGCAAAATATGCATAAAAGTCTCCTTCTGTTCATACAAACACCTAACTGGTACATCACAATTTGTTGAGATGACTACTCTTTCTTAACATTGTACGACCTTGTCAACTTTTTTTGAAAATTAATTACTAACATATATGTAAATCTATTTCTGTACACTGTTCTGGTTCAATGATCCTTTTGCTGACATCACACTATCTGGATTACAATAGATTTGTTGAAAAAGTCTTCAAATCAGATATTGGAAGTTCTGTTACTTCTTGTCTTCAAAATTGTTTTGACTTTTAGGTTCTTTGTGCTGTGCTTAGTCGCTCAGTCGTGTCCGACTCTTTGCAACCCCATGGACTGTAGCTACCAGATTCCTTTGTTCATGGAGATTCTCAAGGCAAGAATACAGGACTGGGTTGCTAGGCTCTCCTCCAGGGGATCTCCCTGACACAGGGATCGAATCCAGGTCTCCCATACTGCAGGCAGATTCTTTACCGTCTGAGCCATCTGGGAAAACCTTAAGTTCTTTCAGTTCAGTTCAGTTCAGTGGTTCAGTCGTGTCCGACTCTTTGTGACCCCATGAATCGCAGCACGCCAGGCCTCCCTGTTCACCACCATCTCTCGGAGTTCACTCAGACTCACGTCCATCGAGTCAGTGATGCCATCCAGCCATCTCATCCTCAGTCGTCCCCTTCTTCTCCTGCCCCCAATCCCTCCCAGCATCAGAGTCTTTACTAGTCCATAAATATTTTAAAACAAGCTTATCAATCTGTAACAAAACAAAAAGTAAAAAATACCACTGGGATTGTGTTTGATATTGGTTTGAATCCACAAATCAATTTGGGGATAATTGATATCTTAATAATATTGGGTCTTCCAAATCAACTTTCTATGTATTTAGGTTTTCTTTGATTTCTCTCATTGATGTCTTAGCTTTCATCATATTCATGTTTTATACACTTTGATAGATTATTCCCTTTTAGTGCTTCACATTTTTGATCCCAGTGTAAACAATATTTCAAGTTTTTTGTTTGTTTTCAGCTGTTTGCTTCAAGCATAATTTTTGTTTCCTCATCTATTTAGTTTTTATTTTTAAAATCTTGACTACATTTGGTTAAAATTACTCCTGTAGATGTCACTTTACATATTTTAAGTAATAAAACTTAAAATTCAATTTAAATACTTTATCACCAATAAACATAAAAATTAATTTTAATGTACCCAAGTACATCATAGTATGAACAAAATAAGTTTTAGTTATTTCTTTCTCATCTCTGTACTTTTAGATTTTATTTGTTTGTTTCGTTTGCCTTATTTTTCTGGTTAAGACTTTTATTATGAGTAATAACGGTTAGAGAGTACATCACAGCCTTATTCTCCATCTTAGCAGGAATGGATTTCTCAATATTATATCTATGATATCAACTGCAATTGTTTTGTAAATACCTTTAATCAGGTTGAGATTGTTTCCTTTTGTTCCTCCTTTGCTAACAGTTTTTATCATAAATGTCAAATTATTTTTGGAAAAGGCAAGGAATGGAGTATTTCTAAAAGCCTGTAGTTTTGCCAACTCCGTGACTTATAGACAGCTCAGCTGGTAAAGAATCCACCTGCAATGCAGGAAACACCAGTTCAATTCCTGGGTCGGGAAGATCCCCCAGAGAAGGGATAGGATGACCACTCCAGTATTCTTGACTGACCAAACCAGTCAGTCCAAAGGAAATCAATCGTGAATATTCATTGGAAGGACTGATGTTGAAGCTGAAGCTCCAATACTTGGCCAGCTGATGTAAGAGCTGACTCATTGGAAAAGACCCTGATTGCTGGGGAAAGATTGAAGGCAGGAAGAGGAGGGGATGACAGAGGATGAGATGGTTGAATGGAATCACCAACTCAGTGGACATGAGTTTGAGCAAGCTCTGGGAGATGGTGAAGGACAAGGAAGCCTGGAATGCTGCAGTCCATGAGGGTCACAAAGAGTCGGACACAATTGAGTGACTCAACAACAGCAATGTTATACCAATTCACAAAGAATTTAAGAAAATTAAAAGAGTTTATATAATTCCAATTATGCACTCTCATCCATTCTGTTATTTTTCTCATAATTTTACTTTTATATATGATATAAGGCCCACATTATATTTGTTCACTTTTGCTTTAGAGAATCAAATATATTTTAAAGTATTAACAATAAGAAGGTGTGCAATTTCTATCTGCATGGATTTTTAAAAATTTTCTTTCCCATATTATTTTTGCTTTGCCTAGATTCAAGTTTCTATCTGATATGATATTTCTTAACATGGTCTGAAAAATTTCTTAACATAATCTGCTGGCAGTGAAAAATGTTCTTTATTTCCTTTTATTTTTTGTAAGATATATTCTTTGGATGTAAAATTCTGATTTGAGTGTTTTTATTTTTCACCCTGTGGTTTGAAGATGTAAAACTGTCTTCTGGCTGGCATAATTTCTGATCAATAAGATTATTTTTAAATTTTTTGTTGTGTAATGTTTTCTTTTTAGTCTGATTGTATTAAAAATTTAAAATATTTTCCCACATATTTTGACTATGATGTATCTAAGTGGATAGTTTTTTTGTTTATTTCTCTTTGAATATATACAGATTAAGATTCTACAGGCATCTTGATCATTATATCTTCAAATATTTCTTCCCCACCCCAGTTTTCTCTTCTCCTTCCAGAACCTTTATTATACATATACTTGACTATTCCATGTTGTTTATCTACTCTTAGATTCTCTTTTTACTTCTTTCTCTCTTTGGGGTCCAATCTACTATAAATCAATCAAAGGAACTTTTTATATGATAGCACTTTTAGAATTCTAGTATTCTTATTTTTGTTGTGGCTTAGTCACCAGGTCATGCCCCACTCTTTTGCAACCCCATGGAGTGTAACTTGACAGGCTCCTCTGTCCATCGACTTCTCCAGGCAAGAATACTGGAGTGGGTTGCCATTCCATTCTCCAGGGGAT
The DNA here is from genome assembly GCA_006410635.1 of Cephalophus harveyi. Lineage (NCBI taxonomy): Eukaryota > Metazoa > Chordata > Mammalia > Artiodactyla > Bovidae > Cephalophus > Cephalophus harveyi. The sequence goes on from SJYT01011339.1 coordinate 167,662, forward strand.
CTTCCTTCTACAGGGGATCTTCCCAATCCAGGGATCAAACCTGCATCTTCTACATCTCCTGCACTGGCAAGAAGAATATTTATCACTGAGCCACCAGGGACGTCCATTCTTACTTTACTTTCTTATATTATTCATCTCTTGGCTAAACTTTCCTCATACACATATGTTGTCTACTTTTTCCTGTAGATCCTCTAACATATTAATTTTACTTATATGAATGCCCCTATCTCATAATCCAAAACCAGGCCCACCTCTGAGTCTGATTTTTTTGAATGATTTATTCCTTGACAATAATTTTAATTTTTTGCCTTATATTTTTGAATGCCTTGTAATTTTGAGTATCAGGAATTGTATGTAAATAATAAAGACTGAAGTAAATATTAGTTATGCCTGAAAATGGTCATACTTCTTTTGTTACACTGTTAGTGTAGGGATGAACTAATCTAGTATGTAGTTGAAATCTAATTGGGTTTTGTTATAGCTCTTATTATCTTTGGGGATACTCTGATGCTTAATTTTCTGTGTTAACTTGCCTGGGCTAAGGGATACCAAGATAGCTAGTTAAACACTTTTTTCCGGGTGTATCTGTGAGGATATTTCCAGAACAGATTAGCATTTGAATTGGTACTCTGTGTAGAGAAGATGGCCCTCACCAATGCATCATTCAGTCTGTTGAGAGCCTGATTAGAAGAAAGAGCAGAGGAAGGGCAAATCCTCTTGCTCTACTTGAGCTGGAATATCCATATCCCCCTTACCTATGACATCAGCGCTTCTAGTTCTTGGGCTTTTGGATTCAGACTGGAAATCATACCACTGGCCTCCTGGTTCTCAGTCACTGGGTTTAGATGGGAACTACATTAGCTTTGTTGGGCCTCCAGCTTAGAGATGACAGATCATGGGACTTCTCAGCTTCCATAATAACATGAGACAATCCCTAGCAGTAAACTCTTTCTACACATCTGTATGTACACACCCTATTGGTTCTATTTCTTTAAAGAATCCTGACTCATACAGATACATATTCATCTAGTAATGCACTGTTGTCACATTTTCAGTTCAGTTCAGTTGCTCAGTCATGTCTGACTCTTTGCGACCCCATAGACTGTAGCACGCCAGGCTTCCCTATCCATCACCAACTCCCAGAGCTTGCTCAAACTCATGTCCATTGAACTGGTGACACCGTCCAACCATCTCATCCTCTGTTGTCCCCTTCTCTTCCTGCTTTCAATATTTCCCAGTGCCAGGGTCTTTTCCAATGAGTCAGTTCTTCACATCAGGTGGCCAAAGTATTGGAGTTTCAGCTTCAGCATCAGTCCTTCCCATGAATATTCAGGAATGATTTCCTTTATGATTGACTGGTTTGATCTTACAGTCCAAGGGACTCTCAAGAGTCTTCTCCAACACCACAGTTCAAAAGCATCAGTTCTTTGGTGGTTACATTTTATGTTGATATAAAGTAAGGAGTAGAGAACCAGACTTTTTTTTTTTTTTTAGTGTCTCTGCTCCTCTTTTAACTTTAGTCATTTTGGCACACCTGCATCACAGATAGGCTTTTTCTACATGCCCTTGCCCTCCATTAAGTGTTGGACCATCGTTGCTTGTTACTTAATGCTTGAACTGTGTGAGATGTGGGGACAGTAATTTGCTTTTGCCTTGGTCCAGCCTGAGCCATAGACTAACCCACTGTTGGCGGACTTAGGAATAGGACTTTCTCTGCATTTATTCTCTTTCCCCTCATGGCAGTCAAGCTCTTCTTTATGTCTTCATAAGTCTTGGGTGAAAGTTTCTAGAATATTCTGAATAACAATCAATTCAAATAAAAAAATATTGTTTAAAATATTTGTATATATAAAGTAAGTTGTTAAAATTCAGAAATAAGTCAAAACTGGTAAAATCAGTTATAGTTGCCATTAGATAGTAAATTCCATAAAACTGGTAATAGTTGCCATTAAATGAATAATTATACTTTTTAGCAAGATCTATGTTGTCTTTTTGCATATATTTAGTATTTAATTTAATCCCTAAAAGAAATCTTCCATGTTAATATTATTATATTTATTTTATAGATAGAGTAATGAAAACTCAGAGAAGTTAAAAACTTGCCCAGGGTTACACAGCTACTAAATGGTAGAGCTGGTATTTAAATCCCAGATCTTACCAACTCCAAAACCCTGCTGCTTTCCACTGTACATCAAAAGAATTTAAGTAGCTGCTTAATGTTAAAAGCATATTTGCTTCTTTAACTAATGTGATGCTAGCCAAACATCAAAGAAGGAAATTGGAGATTGGATACCAATGGTAAAAAAAGCATTGATTTGTTTAATCATAAAGGAATCTTGGGACTCAAATATCTAAAATAAATAAAATGACTTTTCTCACCTAAATATAAAAATATTCTCTCAATGTTTTTCTATTCATTCTAATTTAGTAGATGCATGGGTTTATTGATAGTAATTTATGATTATAAATTAAACTCAGGATACCAGAATCTATTAATGAAGAAATCAGTCTCACAAGCCTCAGCAAGTGTTTTTTTTTACCATAGTGTCTCATTAAAAAGATCATAGCCTTATTCAAACACGAGATTAAATAATTGTGATGTTATAGAAATGAACATAATTAATCAGATATGGAAGTACAAGCAGTAAAGGTGGCTACCGAGAAATATTCAGTTCAGTTCAGTCAGTCGCTCAGTCGTGTCCAACTCTTTGCAACCCCATGAATCACAGCATGCCAGGCCTCCTTGTCCATCACCAACTCCCAGAGTTTACCCAAACTCATGTCCATTAAGTCAGTGATGCCATCCAGCCATCTCATCCTCTGTTGTCCCCTTCTCCTGCCCTCAATCCCTCCCAGCATCAGGGTCTTTTCCAGTGAGTCAACTCTTCGCATGAGGTAGCCAAAGTACTGGAGTTTCAGCTTCAGCATCAGTCCTTCCAATGAACACCCAGGACTGATCTTCTTTAGGATGGACTAGTTTGATCTCCTTGCAGTCCAAAGGACTCTCAAGAGTCTTCTCCAACACCTCAAAAGCATCAATTCTTCAGCGAGAAATATTAAAAAGTAAGAATCATTCATATAAGCAATATAAACCATGGTCTCTGAAGCTTAAAGTTACTCTTTGATAATAAAATAGATGCTTATTATTATCTCATATATATTTGAAGTTAGAATGATATATAACACAAAGTAGAGAAGTGTTCTGTCAATTTGTGACCTGATTTCCTGATAAGACATAATTTCCAGTGAGAGGAACATGGTCTCCAGTGAAGTTGGCAGTTAATTCTGATAATTTAAACTTCATAATTTGAGCTTCATCTCATGTATGACAATGTTATATTGACAAGTAAATAAGTAAAAGTTGGATCCTGAGTTATTGTTGATGGTGAGTCACTGGAAGTGTCATCAATGCAAATGAGGGCTCTGTTTAAAGTTGAACAGAGGAACTCTTGTAGCCAAAGAAATTGAAAGTAGAACCTGTCTTTAGTCACCAGGTGGAAGAACATTGATACTTTCGGAAAACATGAATTCAGTGGAGACTCCAGAGATACCACAATTCAGACTGGAGATAATCATCAGTCACTGCAGTTGGTCAGTAGGGGGCAGAAGGGCAGGGATGTGAAGAAAAAACTTTATTAACAAAGGCCATGAAGTAAAATGTGAGAATCCCCAAGTTGACCAGAAGATGTGGAAAAGAACAACATGGTGAATGCCAGGAAAAAAACACAAATTGGATCACAGCTTCTACTTTTATAAACATTAAAGGTTAAATGTTATAGATTGTTACTTAAAAAAGAGAAACTAGAAATTAATGATAAAAGCCACCTTCCTTTAGAGTCCATTATGTATAAGTATAGTATAGGTAGGGCTTCCCTGGTGGCTCAGAGGTTAAAGTGCCTGCCTCCAATGCGGGAGATCCAGGCTCGATCCCTGGATCGGGAAGATCCCCTGGAGAAGGAAATGGTAACCCACTGCAGTATTCTTGCCTGGAAAATCCCATGGACGGAGGAGCCTGGTAGGCTACAGTCCATGGTGTCGCAAAGAGTCGGACACGACTGAGCTACTTCACTTCACTTCACTTCATAGTATAGGTAATTCTACATAGTTTTCAAAAGTGAGTGTAAATTTAGTTATGCTCAATAAATGCTTTAACTTCAAAATTTTCTGAGTTAAAGTGAAGTGAAGTGAAAGTCGCTAAGTCTTATCTGACTCTTTGCAAACCCATGGACTATACAGTCCATGGAATTCTCCAGACCAGAAAACTGGAGTAGGTGACCTTTCCCTTCTCCAAGGGATCTTCCCAACCCAGGGATTGAACCCAGGTCTCCCACATTGCTGGTGGATTTTTTACCAGCTGAGCCACAAGGGAAGCCCAAGTTAAATGAAAACACTTTAGTATTGTTTGATATTGATATAAAAAAACATATGAATGTTTTCTAAACATTAGAATTAAGATTTTGATAGAATGAACAGAATGAGAAATAAAAGGCCTTTCTCAAACACTCCTGCCTTGTCTTAATAGTGTTGGGATATGATATACCTCATAGTAGCATTTACTCCTGTATTCTGAAATCTGTATTTACTGTTTGTCTCCTAAGTAAATTGAGATTTCAGAGGGATATAAATCATGCATTACCCATCTTCATGCCTCCAGTGCCTAATATATGCATGGAATAAAGAAGAGGCATAGTATGTTTACTGAAATAAACTGAATTAAGTAGAATAAAGAAAAACTAATGTAGAGAGAAGAGATGTGCCATTACATTAAGAGGACTGGTGTGTGGATTAGAAAGTGATCTTAAATGGTGAGCGTGGCGTTAATTAAACGATGTTTAAAGGATTGAGTTCTTTCAGTGCAGATCTTGAACTATATCAATTATTTGTAAACATCTGGGTTTTGTTTTGGTTTGGTTTTGGTTTTATTTCTAGTCCTATTCTCAGATGAATACTTATCACAAATCCCAATTACAAAAAAAGCTAAAAATAAATATGAACTGGATAAATCAGGGATGCAAGTTATGGAACCCTGCTTGGTTCTTCCACTGCTGTTTGTTCTTATCCCATAGCATCCAACAACAGGAATCATTAATCAATCTCCTAAAAGTGTTTTGTAAACTCAGCCTCTGTTCACCAATGCCAAATAGAAATGTGGAGACAGTTTTGGGTGAAGTAGAAAAGAGTGGCTTTGACTGCTTTGCCAGCAAAGGGGACCACAGTGGGCTGAAGCCCTCAAAACTGTGTGACCCACACTGGAGGGTGTAGTGAAGAGTTTTATCATGTTCAAGAAGCGGGATGTGATCAACTTGTGAACAATTCTTGGATTGATTAACATCAAAGTGTAGTTTCAAGCATCATGGACCTTTGGTTTCAACCAGTCTATGTACTTATGGTCACAATTTTCATCTGGAGCGGGTCTGCTTCCTGTAAAAACAACTTAGGAATGTGTGTCAGGCCTTTATCTATATCTCTTATGGAACTGTGTGTTTGGTAATTCTGCTATGTGACAGAATTACAGTCTAAATTGTTTCCAGTTCCCCAGCCCAACAATTACTCTTTGTTTCTACATCTTTATATTTCCCAATCATTAATTCTTGAGTCAACATATTACTTCAAAAGACAAGGACACAGGGACTCCTACACGGTTTTGAGAGTTGAAAAAAGTGGAGTTTGAAAGCCAATAATTCGACTATGTGATCTTTAAGAAAGGAGTAGTTATAAAAAACACTATGCATATAAATGTGTATTTGTAAATAATAAAATATATATGTGTAATACATAAATAAAATATACAACATGTAGTAAAATATAAAGTAAAAATATAAAAATAAAAGAGATAAATATAATAAAATAGTGTTTTATAGTTAAGCTAACATACTATCACCACACCCAGTTCTTGTCATTCCTGTCTTGCTATGATTTAACCATTGTCAAGACTTTCCTATAAAAACAATTAAAATGATCAAGAAGGAGTTAGGATTAAAAGGGTTTCTCTACTTGTCTTTAAAGAAATTTGTTCTTGTTCTTACAATTCTGTATGACTCCTTTTAATATACTTTCTTTATAATATGTAAACTAGCTGTAACAGCTAAAGATGTATATAAAAGAACAAAGGTGACTCAGTATCCTTTTTCAGGATTCTTTCTCAAGTGTGATTCATCTTGAATTCCATATTTTACTCCTCAGTTGTTTGGTGAAAAGCAATTGTTAATCTAATTAAATTATTGCCATTCTCATGAATTTGATGAATGCAAAATGATATAGTAAATATTTTCTATTAATTACATCTTTAAAATATAAATGAAAAATTATTTTTAAATTGCTATAACAAGTTTATCTTTATTTAAATTGGTATAAGTTATGTTTTACTTTGTAAATATCAAAGTAATCTGAGGAGGCTAGTTATATAACAAGCAGAAAGCAAAAATTCTACTATCAATAATATCTTAAGTTTCTTAGTGTTTAACTTCCTCCAGTCTCTATTCTAATATACTTAAATATGTTAAAAAGAAGAGAGTTTAGGAACAGACTCACAGCTAAGCCACTTGGTAATGACTTCATGAACCTCTGTCACATCAGGAAAGTGAAGGATCAGGAAGCTGCTTCTACAATCATTAGCTCCAAAAGTGCATCATTGGTTTGCAGTTATAATCAAGACTAGGACTCTCCCTCCAGAATATTGGAATCAGAGTCCTATCACTAATCCCTCAGTAGCAAAAAATAAAATAAAATAAGAGTCTTTTTAACACCTCTAACCCCAGTTAGCTCATTTCCAAATTCAAAGTTTATACTAATTCTTCTGGTTGGCAAAGCTGAACTCAAATCCAAGATCTTAGATTCTAAGAAATCTGTGAAATACTTCCAGCAGGAAATTGAAATAGGAGTTCAAGTAGACCAATCTATGAAATCAAACAACCACAAATATTATTTTTGTGTGCTAAGATTGTGAATCAGTTTACAAGTTGAGATTGGTTATTTTAAGAATAGCGTTTGGTAAGTGTTGTGAGAGGGCATCAGAGAGCAGACACACTGAAACCATAATCACAGAAAACTAGTCTGTCTAATCACACAGACCACAGCCTATCTAACTCGATGACACTAAGACATGCCCTGTGGGGCCACCCAAGACAGGAGGGTCATGGTGGAGAGGTCTGACAGAATGTGGTCCACTGGAGATGGGAATGGCAAACCACTTCAGTATTCTTGCCTCGAGAACCCCATGAACAGTATAAAAAGGCAAAATGATAGGCTACTGAAAGAGGAACTCCCCAGGCCAGTAGGTGCAAAATATGCTACTGGAGATCAGTGGAGAAATAACTCCAGAAAGAATGAAAGGACGGAGCCAAAGCAAAAGCAATACCCAGTTGTGGATGTGACTGGTAATACAAGCAAGGTCTGATGCTATAAAGAGCAATATTGCATGGGAACCTAGACTGTTAGGTCCATGAATCAAGGCAAATTGGAAATGGTCAAATAGGAAATGACAAGGGTGAATGTCGACATTATAGGAATCAGCGAACTAAAATGGACTGGAAGGGGCAAATTTAACTCAGATGACCATTATATCTACTACTGCAGGCAGGAATCCCTCAGAAGAAATGGAGTAGCCATTATGGTCAACAAAAGAGTCCAAAATGCATTACTTGGATGCAATCTCAAAAATGACAGAATGATCTCTGTTCATCTCCAAGGCAAACCATTCAACATCACAGTCATCCAAAGTCTATGCCCCAACCAGTAACCCTGAAGAAGCTGAAGTTGAACGGTTCTATGAAGATCTCCAAGACCTTTTAGAACTAACACCCAAAAAAGATGTCCTTTTCATTATAGGGGACTGGAATGCAAAAGTAGGAAGTCAAGAAACACCTGGAGTAACAGGCAAATTTGACCATGGAATACGGAATGAAGCAGGGCAAAGGCTAATAAAGTTTTGCCAAGTGAACCTACTGGTCATAGCAAACACCCTCTTCCAACAACACAAGACAAGACTCTACACATTGACATCACCAGATGGTCAACACCGAAATCAGATTGATTATATTCTATGCAGCCAAAGATGGAGAAGCTCTATACGGTCAGCAAAAACAAGACCGGGAGCTGACTGTGGCTCAGATCATGAACTCTTTATTGCCAAATTCAGACTTAAGTTGAGGAAAGTAGGGAAGACCACTAGACCATTCAGGTATGACCTAAATCAAATCCCTTATGATTATACAGTGGAAGTGAGAAATAGATTTAAGAGACTAGATCTGGTAGACAGAGTACCTGATGAACTGTGGACTGAGGTTAGTAACATTGTACAGGAGACAGGGATCAAGACCATCCCCATGAAAAAGAAGTGCAAAAAAGCAAAATGGCTGTCTGAGGAGGCCTTCCAAATAGCTGTGAAAAGAAGAGAAGTGAAAAGCAATGGAGAAAAGGAAAGATATAAGCATCTGAATGCAGAGTTCCAAAGAATAGCAAGAAGAGATAAGAAGGCCTTCCTCAGTGATCAATGCCTAGAAATAGAGGAAAACAACAGAATGGGAAAGACTAGAGATCTCTTCAAGAAAATTAGAGATACCAAGGGAACATTTCATGCAAAGATGGGCTTGATAAAGGACAGAAATGGTATGGACCTAACCGAAGCAGAAGATATTAAGAAGAGGTGGCAAGAATACACAGGATTGTACAAAAAAGATCTTCATGATCCATATATTCACGATGGTGTGATCACTCACCTAGAGCCAGACATCCTGGAATGTGAAGTCAAGTGGGCCTTAGAAAGCATCACTACGAACAAAGCTAGTGGAGGTGATGGAATTCCACTTGAGCTATTTCAAATCCTAAAAGATGATGCTATGAAAGTGCTGCACTCAATATGCCAGCAAATTTGGAAAACTCAGCAGTGGCCACAGGACTGGAAAAGGTCAGTTTTCATTCCATTTCCAAAGAAAGGCAACACCAGAGAATGCTCAAACTACCGCACAATTGCATTGATCTCACACATTAGTAAAGTAATACTCAAAATACTCCAAGCCAGGCTTCAGCAATACATGAACCATGAACTTCCAGATGTTCAAGCTGATTTAGAAAAGGCTGAGGAACCAGAGATTAAATTGCCAACATCCGCTGGATCATTGAAAAAGCAAGAGAGTTCCAGAAAAACATCTATTTCTGCTTTATTGACTATGCCAAAGCCTTTGACTGTGTGGATCACAATAAACTGTGGAAAATTCTGAGAGAGATGGGAATACCAGACCACCTGACCTGCCTCTTGAGAAACCTATATGCAGATCAGGAAGCAACAGTTAGAACTACACATGGAACAACAGACTGGTTCCAAATAGGAAAAGGAAGACGTCAAGGCTATATATTGTCACCCTGCTTATTTAACTTATATGCAGAGTACATCATGAGAAACACTGGGCTGGGAGAAGCAGAAGCTGGAATCAAGATTGCTGGGAGAAATATCAATAACCTCAGATATGCAGATGACATCACCGTTATGGCAGAGAGTGAAGAGGAATTAAATAGCCTCTTGATGAAAGTGAAAGAGGAGAGTGAAAAAGTTGGCTTAAAGCTCAACATTCAGAAAAGGAAGATCATGGCATCTGGTCCCATCACTTCATGGGAAATAGATGGGGAAACAGTGGAAACAGTGTCAGACTTTATTTGGGGGGGCTCAAAATCACTGCAGATGGGTGATTAGAGTCATGAAATTAAGACACTAACTCCTTGGAAGGAAAGTTATGACCAACCAAGATAGCATATTGTAAAACAGAGACATTACTTGCCAACAAAGGTCCATCTAGTCAAGGCTATGGTTTTTCCTGTGATCAGGTATGGATGTGAGAATTGGACTATGAAGAGAGCCTTGTGCTGGAGAATTGATGCTTTTGAACTGTGGTGTTGGAGAAGACTCTTGAGAGTCCCTTGGACTGCAAGGAGATCCAACCAGTCCATTCCAAAGGAGATCAACCCTGGAATTTCTTTGGAAGGAATGATGCTAAAGCTGAAACTCCAGTACTTTGGCCACCTCATGCAAAGAGTTGACTCATTGGGAAAGACTCTGATGCTGAGAGGGATTTGGGGCAGGAGGAGAAGGGGACGACCGAGGATGAGATGGCTGGATGGCATCACTGACTCAATGGACATGAGTCTGAGTGAACTCCAGGAGTTGGTGATGGACAGGTAGGCCTGGAATGCAGAGTACATCATGAGAAACACTGGGCTGGGAGAAGCAGAAGCTGGAATCAAGATTGCTGGGAGAAATATCAATAACCTCAGATATGCAGATGACATCACCGTTATGGCAGAGAGTGAAGAGGAATTAAATAGCCTCTTGATGAAAGTGAAAGAGGAGAGTGAAAAAGTTGGCTTAAAGCTCAACATTCAGAAAAGGAAGATCATGGCATCTGGTCCCATCACTTCATGGGAAATAGATGGGGAAACAGTGGAAACAGTGTCAGACTTTATTTGGGGGGGCTCAAAATCACTGCAGATGGGTGATTAGAGTCATGAAATTAAGACACTAACTCCTTGGAAGGAAAGTTATGACCAACCAAGATAGCATATTGTAAAACAGAGACATTACTTGCCAACAAAGGTCCATCTAGTCAAGGCTATGGTTTTTCCTGTGATCAGGTATGGATGTGAGAATTGGACTATGAAGAGAGCCTTGTGCTGGAGAATTGATGCTTTTGAACTGTGGTGTTGGAGAAGACTCTTGAGAGTCCCTTGGACTGCAAGGAGATCCAACCAGTCCATTCCAAAGGAGATCAACCCTGGAATTTCTTTGGAAGGAATGATGCTAAAGCTGAAACTCCAGTACTTTGGCCACCTCATGCAAAGAGTTGACTCATTGGGAAAGACTCTGATGCTGAGAGGGATTTGGGGCAGGAGGAGAAGGGGACGACCGAGGATGAGATGGCTGGATGGCATCACTGACTCAATGGACATGAGTCTGAGTGAACTCCAGGAGTTGGTGATGGCCAGGGAGGCCTGGTGTTCTGCAATTCATGGGGTCGGAAAGAGTTGAACACGACTTAGCGATTGAACTGAAGTGAAGAGAAATTAAGGAAAAAATTTCATTCAGCATTGCAATGAAAAGAATAAAATACTTAGGAACAAATCTACCTAAAAAAACAAAAGACCTGTATGTAGAAAACTATAAAACACTGGTGAAAGAAATCAAAGATGACACAAATAGATGGAGAAATATACCGTGTTCATGGATTGGAAGAATCAATATAGCTAAAATGAGTATACTACCCAAAGAAGTATATAGATTCAATGCAATCCTTATTAAGCTACCAAAGATATTTTTCTAAGAACTAGAACAAATAATTTCACAGTTTGTATGGAAATCCAAAAAACCTTGAATAGCCAAAGCAATCTTGAGAAAAGAATGGAACTAGCAGAATCAACCTGCCTGACTTCAGACTATACTACAAAGCTACAGTCATCAAGACAGTATGGCACTGGCACAAAGACAGAAATATAGATAAATGGAACTAAATAGAAAGCCCAGAGATAAATCCATGCACCTATGGACACATTATCTTTGACAAAGGAGGCAAGAATATACAATGGAGAAAAGACAATCTCTTGAACAAGTGGTACTGGGAAAACTGGTCAACCACTTGTAAAAGAATAAAACTAGAACACTTTCTAACACCATACACAAAAAGAAACTCAAAATGGAATAAAGATCTAAATGTAAGACCAGAAACTATAAAACTCCTAGAGAAACACATAGGCAAAACACTCTTTGACATAAATCACAGCAGGATCCTCTGATCCACCTCCCAGAGTAATGGAAAAAAATGCACAAATAAACAAATGGGACCTAATTAAACTTTAAAGATTTTGTACAACGAAGGAAACTATAAGCCAGGTGAAAAACAGCCTTCAGAATGGGAGAAAATAATAGCAAATGAAACAACTGACAATCAATTTCAAAAATATACAAGCAACTCCTGCAGCTCAATTTCAGAAAAATAAATGACCCAATCAAAAAATGGGCCAAAGAACTAAACAGACATTTCTCCAAAGAAGACATACAGATGGCTAACAAACACATGAAAAGATGCTCAACATCACTCATTATCAGAGAAATGCAAATCAATGAGGTACCATCTCACGCTGGTCAGAATGGTTGCTATCAAAAACTGTACAAAATATAAATGCTGGAGAGGGTGCAGAGAAAAGGGAACCCTCTTAAACTGTTGGTGGGAATGCGAATTAGTACAGCCACTATAGCTCAGAGGTTAAAGCATCTGCCTGGAATGCAGAAGACCTGGGTTCGATCCCTGGGTTGGGAAGATTCCCTGGAGAAGGAAATGGCAACCCACTCCAGTATTCTTGCCTGGAGAATTCCATGGAGGGAGGAGCTTGGTGGGCTACAGTCCATGGGGTCGCAAAGAGTCAGACATGACTGAGAGACTTCACGACACGATGACGATAGCCACTATGGAGAACAGTGTGGAGATTCCTTTAAAAACTGGAAATAGAACACCATACAACCCAGCAATCCCACTGCTGGGCATACACACCAAGGAAACCAGACTTGAAAGAGACATGTGTACCCAAACGTTCATCACAGCACTGTTTACAATAGCTAGGACATGGAAGCAACCTAGATGCCCATTGGCAGTTGAATGGATAAGAAAGCTGTGGTACATACACACATTGGAATGTTACTAGCTATTAAAAAGAATGCATTTGAATCAGTTCTAATGAGGTGGATGAAACTGGAGCCTATTGTGCAGAGTGAAGTAAGTCAGAGAACACCAGTACAGTATATTAAAGCATATATGTGAAATTTAGAAAGATGGTTATGATGCCCCTTTATGTGAGATAGCAAAAGAGACACAGATGTAAAGAACAAACTTTTGGACTGTGTGGGAGAATTTGAGAGATGGGCTGGGATGATTTGAGAGAATAGTATCAAAACATGTATATCACCATATGTGAAATAAATTGCCAGTCCAGGTTCGATGCATGAGACGGGGTGCTCAGAGCTGGTGCACTGGGATGACCCTGAGGGATGGGGTGGGGAGGGAGTTGGGAGGGGGTTTCAAGATGGGGAACACATGTATACCCATGGCTGAATTCATGTCAATGTGTGGCAGAAATCACTACAATATTGTGGAGTAATTAGCTTCCACTTCAAATAAATAAATTAATACATATATAAAAAGAAAAGAGCAGTGTTTGACAGTAAATAAAACTGTGTGATGTGTTATGGAAAAAAAAAAGAATTGCATTAAGACAGATTGAGAAAACCTGTACCTCGCCTCCAAACCTATCACCATGATTTGGTGTAAATGCTATTTTTGTTAAAGGGAAACTTTTAATAGACCTGGAAAACAAAAGTGCATCATAAATAGGCCATGTATTTTGAAAAACTTCTAGGAGATAATATTTAGGGTTATAATGATGATGATGGAGACTGCAGCCATGAAATTAGAAGACGCTTACTCCTTGGAAGAAAAGTTATGACCAACCTAGATAGCATTTTCAAAAGCAGAGACATTACTTTGCCGACTAAGGTCTGTCTAGTCAAGGCTATGGTTTTTCCTGTGGCCATGTATGGATGTGAGAGTTGGACTGTGAAGAAGGCTGAGCGCCGAAGAATTGATGCTTTTGAACTGTGGTGTTGGAGAAGACTCTTGAGAGTCCCTTGGACTGCAAGGAGATCCAACCAGTCCATTCGGAAGGAGATCAGCCCTGGGATTTCTTTGGAAGGAATGATGCTAAAGCTGAAACTCCAGTACTTTGGCCACCTCATGCGAAGAGTTGACTCATTGGAAAAGACTCTGATGCTGAGAGGGATTGGGGGCAAGAGGAGAAGGGGATGACCGAGGATGAGATGGCTGGATGGCATCACTGACTTGATGGATGTGAGTCTGAGTGAACTCCGAGAGATGGTGATGAACAGGGAGGCCTGGCATGCTGCGATTCATGGGGTCGCAAAGAGTCGGACACGACTGAGCAACTGAACTGAACTGAATGATGAAGAAAGATTGAAGAAAGCCCACCACAATGCAAAATGTGTATAAGAGCAAGTCAGTGAAAGGTTATTGTAATTTCATGATAGTTTAAAATTAGCAACAAGAAATAAGTAATCAAGAGGCACTCCACAGTTAATTCTCAGTGTCTTAATTAATAATACACATTCTCCTGAAGTTAAATTTATTACAATAGCACAGCTGTTTATAATAGTTTATAATATTATGGCAGCAGGGTATTGCTATATTAGATACCTAAATAAATAATTCTGCATTTTCATTCAGTTAAAAAAATCAAATTTTTTCTTTTTTTAGAATTGGAGTATATTTAATAAACCTAAGGAAAAGGACCAAAATTAATGATCAAAATAACTAACTCAAAAGAAACAGAATTTGCTGAAGAAAATTCTGAGTACTAGAAATTCTCAGAGCAGTTCTGGGGAAAAGTTAAACCATGATAAACAAGGCTATTGTGAGAGAGGAGAAAATACTAAACAGCACAACACACTTGCTATTTTAAAATATAAACTAAATAAGTCTGAATTCGACTAAAAATAAAATTCATTGTCTAAAAGGGAAAATCAGAGAACTCTCCAGTACCTAAAAGATCAGTCTACAGGAGATATTTAGACATTTATGTAACATGTTCTCTTTAAGATGAGGACAAAGAAAATGGAAGAGGAGAAATATGTGGCCTTTTTGTTCATTGTCCCTATTTGTCTTTTAAGAGGATAATTTCCCTAAAACTAGTCCTCAGATTGAAAGAGGCTATCAAATTCTGAGGAAAAATTAGTTCACTCTTTCCTTAACTCTGACCTATTAATAAACTGCCAAAATTATAGAAGTCTTAAGATAAAATTTAAAAGTTTTGAGAGGGAAAGAAAACAGTATCTTTAAAGGAATAATAATAAAATTGCATTAAATTTCTCTTTTCCAATATTAA
>SJYT01011339.1:183813-235004 GCA_006410635.1 Cephalophus harveyi
GATATGAATATTTATAAACATTATTAAGCTTAATATAAAAAGGGAAATGACAGACTGTAAGAAACTAATTGAATATATGGAATCATTAGTAGCAGAATGTATAGAGTTAATTTTTTTTAAAATAAGTCAATGAATTAGGACAATTCACCAAATAAATAGCCAAAGAGTATACAGAAGTCCTCTCCCAAGTTGAAAAGTAGTAATGAAAGGAAGGAAATGTAAATTACAACAGCAGTGAATATTATGTCTTACAATTTAGAATGGAAAAATTACTTTAAAATTTGTTAATGTTCTTCAGTGGTGAAGGCGTGGGAAAGAGTTCCAGCATGGGACTTACAGGTAATTATGTCAAATGTCATGTAGCAAGTTTAGAAATGTGTACAAAAAAGTGGGAGGGAGAAATAATGGCAGGCAACATGTATGGGTCAGAGAGATGGTTGAGTGTGGGCAGCAGAGGTGGCTAGGTATGCCTAGAACAATGAAAACAGACAAAACTTAAAAAAAAAAAAAAAAGAATAAAAGAAAGAGGCTAAAAGGTGCAGTGAACAGGATTAACTTTTTTCCTAAATAGACAATCTCTTGCACATTCCATGGAAAGAGCTTGTTGATGAAAATAAAAGAAAGGAGAGGGAAAGGGAAGTCGCTCAGTCGTGTCCGACTCTTTGCGACCCCGTGGACTGTAGCCCACCAAGCTCCTCTGTCCATAGGATTCTCTAGGCAAGAGTACTAGAGTGGATTGCCATTTCCTTCTCCAGGGGATCTTCCTGATCCAGGGATCAAACCCAGGTCTCCCACATTGCAGGCAGACGCTTAACCTCTGAGCCACCAGGGAAGCCAGTGAAAAAGCTGGCTTACAACTCAACATTAAAATAACTAAGATCATGGCATTTGTTCCAATCACTTCATGGCAAATAGATGGGGAAATAATGGAAACAGTGACAGACTTTATTTTTTGGGCTCCAAAATCACTGTAGACGGTGACTGTAGTCATGAAATCAAAAGACACTTGTTCCGTGAAAGAAAAACTATGACAAGCCTGCTGCTGCAGCTGCTAAGTCGCTTCAGTCGTGTCCGACTCTGTGCGACCCCATAGACGGCAGCCCACCAGGTTCCCCCCTTCACTGGGATTCTCCAGGCAAGAACACTGGAGTGGGTTGCTGTTTCCTTCTCCAATGCATGAAAGTGAAAAGTGAAAGGGAAGTCGCTCAATCATGCCTGACTCTTCGTGACCCCATGGAGTCAGCCTACCAGGCTCCTCCGTCCATGGGATTTTCCAGGCAAGAGTGCTGGAGTAGGGTGCCATTGCCTTCTCCATGACAGCATATTAAAAAGCAAAGACATTACTTTGCCAACAAATGTCCATCTAGACAAAGCTATGGTTTTTCCAATTGTCATATATGGATGTGAGAGTTGGGCTATAAAGAAAGCTGAGTGCCAAAGAATTGATGCTTTTGAACTGTGGTGTTGGAGAAGACTCGAGAGTCCCTTGGGCTGCAAGGAGATCCAACCAGTCATTCCTAAAAAAAAAGAAAAAATCAATTCTGAATATTCACTGAAAGGACTGATGCTGAATCTGAAACTCCAATACTTTGGCCACCTGATGCAAAGAACTGACTCATTTGAAAAGACCCTGATGCTGGGAAAGATTGAAGGCAGGAGGGGAAAGGGACGACAGAGGATGAGATGGTTGGACAGCATCACTGACTCGATGGATATGAATTTGCGCAAGCTCCAGGAGTTGGTGATGGACAGGGAGGCCTGGTGCACTGCAGCCCATGGGATTGCAAAGAGTTGGACACGACTGAGTGACTGAACTAAACTGAATACAGTTTAATTGAAAAATGGTAATATGTTACTGGGACATAGGAGAAAATAGCCTTCCCTTTTTAGATAGCATTAGGATGACAGACTTACAAAAATAATAGAAGTAAAAATCAACCTAAAACTAAAAGGGATAATCTAAGGCTAAGGATGCCCTGAATAAAAGGAGAACACGATAATGACAGTCAAGGGAACTGGAAGCCACTAAAATGAGACCCATGCCTGAAACTGATCTATGAAAGATAATTCATAGAAAGTATGAGTGTTTAAAGTTGAGTAAATAAAAATATTTTGAAAACACACAAAAATGTTAATGTTTACATTGTAGAATGACATACATATATGTATACACTGAAATTATATATACAGGTATTCTGTATATATATATATATATATATATATATCCTGTCTCTTATATACATCTAATACACAGTATTGTAAAAAAAAGATCTTCATNTCACCCATGTGTATAGTCCAGGCCAACGATGTACTAGGGATTAATGATGGAAGCTTCACACATAGCCTCAAGCATCAATGTCCTCTACCCACCTCAGCTAGGTAAACCTGATGGTATTCTGTATATATATATATATATATATATACATCTGAAAGCTTTGTGTTAAAAATAGAGAGTTTTCCCATTAAAGATGTTCATAAAAACAAAAGAGAGAAAGAAAGAAGAACAAGAATGAGATTTTCAGAGAACAAGATCCAAATACAATACAGTTATTTGTATGGTAAAAGCAATAACTTGAAGAGTCCAGGTGTTGGGAGTCAGTCTTCTCCACACCATCTGGCATTTATTTAGTATACAACTTTAAGTGCTGATTCTCTCTTTTATAAATGTAGAAATTCAATAAGCTTTCTCCAGGTACTGTTCACACAGTGTAGTGACTAGTGTTTCCTGTGGATCAGATTGTCCCTATAATTTTAGGGCATAAAGGCATGCTAAGTCATTCAGTCATGTCTGACTCTTTGCAACCCTACCCATTATAGTCTGCCAGGTTCCTCTGTCCAGGGAATTCTCCATGAAAGAATATTGTGATGTCATTTCCTCCTCTAGGGAATTTTAGGGCAAGTGGAAGTATTTGAAGCCACAATCCATTTGTAATTTTGCACATTATCAGTATACAATTGTTGCTGACACTGCCTTTTTATTTTCATATTCATCATTGGAGATGAGTTGTACCAGTAGAAAATGTGGAGATCTTTTCCAGTAATATTCCTGGTGGCTCAGATTGTAAATAATCCACCTCCAGTGCAGAAGGCATGGGTTTGATCCCTGGTCAGGAAGATCCTATAGAGAAGGGAATGGCTATCCACTCTAGTATTCTTACCTGGAGAACACCATGCACAAAGGAGCCTGGCAGGCTACAGCCCACGGGGTCACAGAGAGTCAGACATGACTGAGTAGCTAACATCATTCTATTTTTTAAAAAGGGAAAAAAGCAGAATTGAAATCAAGCACAATGAGGGGTGGTTTTGAACAACCAGCTTGCTGCTTGTCTCATTTGTCTTCAGTAACAATACTAAGTACTTGACTGGAGACCTGTTGTTATTTGATATACAAGCCACCAACTCTAGATTTGGGAGATGACATGAAAGAGCATTTACAGTTGAACAATAAGACAGGGGAGTCTAATCATAGGAGCTTTGTGGACTGGATGGGACTGAAGAAAGGTTAGCAGAGAGGATCTGCTGTACAATAACCCACTCCAGTACTCTTACCTGGGAAATCCCATGGATGGAGGAGCCTGGTGGGCTGCGGTCCATGGGGTCGCTGAGGGTCGGACACAACTGAGCAACTTCACTTTCACTTTTCACTTTCATGCATTGGAGAAGGAAATGGCAACCCACTCCAGTGTTCTTGCCTGGAGAATCCCAGGGACGGGGGAGCCTGGTGGGCTACCGTCTATGGGGTCGCACAGAGTCAGACATGACTGAAGTGACTTAGCATCAAAAGAGGTAAAGCAAAGGTGAAAGGTAGGTTTTTAAATACTGGGAAGGGCAGGAATTCAACCTGGGAATTCTAAAGATGTAACAGCATCGTGACTGAATACTCTTTCTGGAATAGATAAAATTTGTCTTTTTTGTTTAGTTTTGTTTTGTTGTGTGTGCGTGTGTGTGTGTGTGTACTGGACAAGGGAGAATCTGGGGTTTAAACTCACCATGATTCACAAGGGGTGAATCCTGTCCTTGGATAAAGCCAGTTGAAGGGAGATAATAGAATAAATACCCTCTCTGAAAGCATTTGCTATTGTTATATTTAGTTCTAAACTTTTTTTTTTAATAAAAACAACTTTAATTTGTTTTTGTTATCTCTCTGTAAGTCTCAAAATCAGGTCTATCTTCCTGGTACCAAACATATTACAAATATTAATCTGAAATGCTTATATTTTAAAGGTGATCTGCAAGAAAGAAAGAAGCTATGCGGACATTTGTAGAATTCACATTTTAACTTCTAGTACTTAATAAACCAAGACAGTTATCTTTCTTCTTTCCATTTGCCTCTCAGATTCTTAGAGACGTGAAAAGACTAAATTTCTGCTCATAAAATATCTGAGACTGTAATTCTTAATTCTGCTGTTTTCTGCTTCCAACTCTATTTTAACCCAATGTGTGATTTTTAACTCACTACACACTGGGAAAAACTTGGCTTGAAATTTTTTATGTCTCTTGAATTTTGTGAATTCTCCTGGTCTTTTCCAATTTTTATGTCTAAGTTTACAACTATATCTCTCTATGTTTCATTAACATGAAGTTTCCATTTGCTCACTGACAAACGCAATCTTTCACCACTTTATCTTTTGTTTGTTCTGACAGAAGAAAACATAATTCATTTTTAAACCACATTTCTCTTTTAAAAGACATTTTTGATACCCTTTTTATTCTCCTCAATCTTGGGATAATATTATCATACTAAAATGGAAGTCACCTTGCTCCAATGATGATTTATGAATATCAAAACTGAAGTCTAGGCATTGGAAAGGAAAGATCACTTCTCTTATTTAACTATTAGTTTTCCCTAAAAGGGATCTTGAGAACTGCTAAAAACTTCTGCATATTCAGAAATATAAAATCTTTGGCTTTTTAAAAAATATCAGGACATATTTAGTAATTTTGTTTCTCACTTTTGGGGGTAATTCTCATATTCTCACATAAATCTTCACTAAGGTGACAATTTTCAATGTTCTTTCTTTAAAAAGTGAATTAAGTATACCAATTTTTAGAATCAAATTAATAAAGAACCATTAAATGCCATTGATATTTTGGGAGGACAGGAAGTATGCTTACTTTCTATGAGCTTAAACTTTAGTTTAAATCAACCTGTGAATGCAATGCAAAGCAGTTAATTCATATTAATGTACAATGAATAATAAATACCAAGTGAGGTTTATAGGATGAAAGTTATTTAAGGTTTAGTGAGGAAATCAATTGCTTAAGATGGAACTGCATTGGAAAGACAAGCACTTCCTGAAATACTGATCAGCAACTGACCACTCTAGTGAAATAGACATAATTGGCTCATATGACTTGGATACCGGCTTTTCCAGGTGACTCAGTGGTAAAGAACCGCCTGCCAATGCAGGAGCTGCAAGAGAATCAGGTTCAATCACTGGGTTGGGAAGATCCCCTAAAGGATCTACGGCAACCTCCTCCAGTATTCTTGCCTGGGAAATCCCATGGACAGAGGGGCCTGGTGGGCTGCAGTTAGTGGGGTGGCAAAAAGTCAGACATGACTGATTGACTAAGCATGCACTTGGGTATAAAAATATGAAATAAGATAGCCTTAGGGATGCTGACTCCTGGTGTTACTACACTTGTGTTGTTTCATTTGTACAGAGACAAGAGTTTTACTCTAATGATGTAATGCAAAGTTAGTAAAAGGAAGCTTCAGCTTCAGCATCAATCCTTCCAATAAATATTTAGGGATGATTTCCTTTAGAATTGACTGGTTTGACTGGGACTCTCTAGAGCCTTCTCCAGTACCACAGTTTCAAAACAATTCTTCAGCTCAGCCTGCTTTGTGGTCCACCTCTCATGTCCATATATGACTACTGGAAAAATCGTATTTAAGAGCCAAAGAAAAAACAAAACTCTATAGACTGCCTATTATGCCCCTATACTGTAATAGATGTACAGTTATTAGCAGGTGGAATTCTTTCAATGACTGTGAAGTAGATTTAAATTAACATAGTCATAATTCACAATCAGTATTTATTTTTAGGTATGATAGCACAATGCAGTATAGGTCTAGCCTTTTAAAAATAAAACTATTAGTTATTTTAATGTGTGAGTTTATGCTTTCAAATATGCATGCATGCCTTTTGTACATGTAAACAATATTTTTCCAAATAATAGTGTATCAGTCATAAGAGGTTAAATTATATTGCAGAAACAAAAATGGAATTGGATAACAGGTACATTTATCAGCTGTATTCAATGTGCAGTAAAGGTCAGCAGAGTTTCTCTGATTTATTTAGTCAGAGAACTGGACTGACAAAGACCCCATCTAGGCACATTCTCAAGATTACGAGAGCAGGAGGAACAGGGAAAGTGAAAATGGCTCAGTCGTGTCTTACTCTTAGCGACCCCATGGATTATACCGTCATGGAATTCTATAGGTCAGAATACTGGAGTGGGTAGCTTTTCCCTTTTCCAGGGGAGCTTAACAACCCACGGATCAAACCCAGGTCTCCTGCATTGAAGGTAGATTTCTTACCAGCTGAGCCACCACAGAATAAAACATGAATAACGATGCACTGGATTTTAAAGCTTCCTGTCAGAAAAAGCATACATCCCCTAAGTCAAATCAAGTCACACAGCTGCCTCAGATTTGGAAGGAGATTTGCATTTATTTATTCATTTTTTTTTTTTTTTTTACTTAAAATCTTAAATTTCTATTTTCTGGCTAACAATATAATAAATAGTTTGTAATCAGCCTGAACAACATTGTTTATCTAGCAGATTTGTCTCTCTTTGGGAAGATATGTAATATTCTCATATGGAAAAAATAAAGATGAGTCATATTTTAATTTTGGCCTGGTATTTAGCAAAAAAAAAAAAAAAACCTACAATGTCAGTTAAGTCGCTATGTCGTGTCCGACTCTATGCGATCCCATGGACTGCAGCGTGCCAGGCTTCCCTGTCCATCACCAACTCTCAGAGCTTACTCAAACTCATGTCCATTGAGTCAATGATGTCATCCAATCATCTCATCCTCAAATGAGTCAGTTCTTCGCATCAGAAGCCAAAGTATTGGAGTTTCAAATTCAGCATCAGTCCTTCCAATAAATGTTCAAGACTGATTTCCTTTAGGATGGACTACTGGATAAACCATAGCTTTGACTAGACGGATCTTTGTTGGCAAAGTAATGTCTTACTAATGTCTTAGTTTTCTGAATGTTGAGCTTTAAGCCAACTTTTTTACTCTCCTCCTTCACTTTCATCAAGACTCTTTAGTTCTTCACTTCCTGCCATAAGGGTGGTGTCATCTGCTTATCTGAAGTTATTGAGATTTCTCATGGAAATCTTGATTCCAGCTTGTGCTTCATCCAGCCCAGCATTGCTCATGATGTACTCTACATACAAGTTAAATAAGCAGGGTGACAATATACAGCAAACATAATTGACATACTTCTTTCCTGATTTGATGAATACAAATCACAATGAAGTAGTTGAATTTTTTGTAAGGAATGAGTTCTTAAACTGATATATTGGGATATTTCCATATGCCTTACTAAGTAATACCAAAATGGACAATGTTAAGATGCCTAAATTTTAGAAGAACATCTTCTATATGAATTGATAAATACTTTCTCCAAGTATACCTGAGTTTCAAGTCATCATTTTATGAATTTGTTTAACTATAATTTATCTTCTGACCTCATTTTCTCAACAACCTAAAACTTTTGAACACTCTAGTTTTAATTAAAATCTGTGGGAAATGTTAGCACAATCAAAATAAATATATTACTTTAAATTTGATGTCTCCTTAGCTCTCTGATTCACTGTATCTATGTTTTAAGCTCTTGGCCTTTTGACATTCCTAGATGCAAATTCAAATAATCGGAAACTACATTACATTGTAATTTGTGTAAAATACAGAGAAAAGTCAGGAGTTTCATGGAAATGAATAAAAGTTCTGAACAAGTGAGTTTGCTATAATTTTCAAAACACAATAGTCTTTTTCTAAGTCATTGGGAAGAAAGCTAGACAAGTCAATCATTACATAAATGAGAGAAAAGAAGAGGGAGAAAGAGAATACAGAGAAACTTTTGCAGTTTAAATCACCTTATGACCTTATAATATTATACAAAGTTAAATATTATTTCTATCCTAACTTTTATTTAATCTGTACATTAAATATAGAATTCTTAATAAAGGAAAGATTAACATCTAATGAGCTTCCAATATATATATATATATATGTACTGGACATGTGTACGTGCAAAGTCACTTCAGCTGTGACTCTATGGACTTGTAGCCCACCAGGCTTCTTTGTCCATGGGATTCTCCAGGTAAGAATACTGGAACCGGTTGCCATGTCCTTCTCCCAGGGATCTTCCCAATGCAGTGATCAAAACTGTATTTCTTACATCTCCTGCATTGGCAGAGGTGTTCTTTACCACTAGTGCTACCTGTGAAGCCATGTATGTACTATATACACATATGTAATATGAATATATGTAATGTTTGTATATACATACCTTGGGTAAGATGCTTTTTGGTTTGGTTTTAATTTTTTCAAGATAATAATACCAAACTTCCGGACATTGCAAGAGTTAAATAAGGTAATTACTAAAAGTATATAAATACTCTTCTCCTTCTTCTTAATAAATGTCCCATTTTATGGTCATTCTTAATTCACTCCTTCAACATTGCATTATATTTTTTAACACAGGCCAGTTTCCAGGTACTGCGCAGGCCCTGGGGATTGCTTGTGCAAGAAAACATATACAAGATAACTGCTCTTGTGGAATTTATACACAACTGACTCATTAACACTTTAAAAAGAAAAAATTTTCTTGGAAAACTTGTGATTTTATGATTTTCATCCCACACTTTTAATAACCAGTTCCTTGAATGTAATGTCCAAATAAATTACCCTTCTTCAATCCAGCTGCCAATGCAGAAGACACAAGAGACACAAGTTCAATCCCTGGGTTGGGAAGATCCCCTGGTACAGGAAATGAAAACCCACTCCAGTATTTCTTGCCTGGAAAACTCCCTGGGCAGAGGAGCCTGGTGGGCTACAGTCCGTGGGATTGCAAACAGTCAGATCTGATTGAACATGCACATATGCTCTTGTTCAATGAAATAAGTACCATGTTTATCTTCTGCCTTTCAGAATTTCACAGATATAATCTCAGTTTAATATTGAATAATCAAGCATTCAACACAGTGGTGAAAAAATTATAGACAAGAAACGTTTCTGTTTTTGTTCATAGTTTCATCTTATTGTCCAATACAACCAATTTTCCACTGGTTATTATTGCTATCTCATAGACATAACCTCTGACTTACTATGATTCTTTAAATCCTAAAACCCAACATGATGTCTAGAAGCCAGATAGCAAAACACAAATCACTATTTTCTTTAAAAGAAGAAATTAAGTCTCCAAACATTCCAGAAAAAAAGTAATTCATATTTTCAATGCACAATTTAAAGTAATGAATCAGAGGCCTGTAATTTCAGAATAGATATTGGAGGCCAGAAGCTACAGTTGAGGTCCAATTGGCAACCTCTGTATTTCTCTCTTCTTTCCTCTAGTTTAACTCAATAGCTCCTGTTACCAATATTATGATATAATTTTTATTTTTGACTTTTTTTCACTGGTTTTGTAGAGAAATAATGGCCACAGTACAAGTTTAAGGTCTATAGGATAATGATTTGACTTACATCATGAAATGACTACCACAGTAAATTTAGTGAACACCCATTATCTCATATGATAAAGAAATAGAAAGAAAAAAAAAAACTTTCCCTTGTGATCAGAACTATGACTTACTGTTTCAGTTCAGTTCAGTCATTCAGTCATGTCCATATCTTTAGATCCCATGGATGGCAGCACTCCAGGCTTCCCTATCCATCACCAACTTCAAGAGCTTAGTCAAACTCATTCCTTCGAGTCGATGATGCCATCCAACCATCTCATCCTCTATCGTCCCCTTATAGTACTGCCCTCAATCTTTCCCAGCATCAGGGTCTTTTCAAAAGGGTCAGTTATTTGCATCAGGTGGCCAAAGTGTTGGAGTTTCAGATTCAGCATCAGTCCTTCCAATGAATATTCAAGACTGATTTCCTTTAGCATTGACAGGTTGGATCGCTTTGCTGTCCAAGGAACTTTCAAGAGTCTTCTCCAACACCACAGTTCAAAAGCATCAATTCTTTGGCACTCAGCTTTCTTTATAGTCCAACTCTCACATCCATATATGACTACTGAAAAAACCAAAGCTTTGACTAGTTGGACCTTTGTTGGCAAAGTAATGTCTCTGCTTTTGAATATGCTATCTAGGTTGGTCATAACTTACCTTCCAAGGAGTAAGCGTCTTTTAATTTCATGGCTGCAGTCATCATCTGCAGTGATTTTGGAGTCCCCCAAAATAAAGTCTGTCACTGTTTCCATTGTTTCCCCATCCATCTGCCATGAAGTGATGGGACCGGATGCCATGACCTTAGTTTTCTGAATGTTGAGCTTTAAGCCAAATTTTTCACCCTCCTCTTTCACTTTTATCAAGAGGCTCTTTATTTTTTCTTCATTTTCTGCCATAAATAGGTGTCATCTGCATATCTGAGATTATTGATTTTCCTCCTGGCAATCTTGATTTCAGCTTGTGCTTCTTCCAGTCCAGTATTTCTTATGATAGTGTACTCTGCATATAAGTTAAATAAGAAGAAAGACAATATACAACTTTGATGTACTCCTTTCCCAAATTGGAACCAGTCTGTTATTCCATGTCCAGTTCTAACTGTTGCTTCTTGACCTGCATACTGATTTCTCAGGACGCAGGTCAAGTGATCTGGTATTCCCATCTAAGAATTTTCCACAGTTGGACCAGTCAATGGAGCAGAAGTAGATTTTTTTCTGGAACTCTCTCACTTTTACAATGATCCATTGGATGTTATCAATTTGATGTCTATTTCCTCTGCCTTTTCTAAATCCAGCTTGAACATCTGGAAGTTCATGGTTCACATACTGTTGAAGCCTGGCTTGGAGAATATTGAGCTTTACTTTGCTAGCCTGTGAGATGAGTGCAATTGTGTACTAGAATATAGCATATATAGTTATAGTTATATAACATATACATATGTATATATAGATAGTATATAATATATAGCAGTGTTAATTATGCTTATCATGATGTATACCACATTCTTAATACCTATTTATCTTATAACCTGAAATGTTTCCTTTTTGACTACCTTTGTCCAACCTCCCTCCCACTATCACTGCCTATGTTGACTACAAATCCCCATGCATTTGTTTTTGAAGTATAATTGATCTATAACACTGAATTAGTTACCAATGCACAATGTAGCTGTGTTTTAACTAGAATAAAGTTGAACCCTGTGTACAGGGTTTGTAAAAGCCAACAACAGAGGATTTCTCTAGATACCTAGATTATGTTTTCCTCTTTGATATTGCAGTAAAGGTTACAAGTCCAGCTGTACATATTGAAGATTGTCTAGTAAATCCTTATCTTAACCTTTCACAGTGTAGTAATTTGAGTTTTTTAATACTCTTTTGAAATGTTGCTAGTGAAATAATTGCAAAGCATGGTGTTCTGATCTTCAGTCATCTTGATAATGACAGAGACATTTATTACAGCCTGGAATTTTTATAGTCACCTACTGAGACAAAAATAATTTTGTACTTCCTCTGTTTTCAATCCTTGTAAGAGGCCAAAATTGAGCAGTATAATTTTCAGACAAAGAAATCAAAGTGTATAGAACCTAATCATCAAATAACTATGGTTAGTTAAATGTTAAATTTAAAGTGAGTCTCAGGTTATGAAGCAATCCATTGGAAGGAACAGTCAGTTAATACAGATTGAGTTCATTCTCAAGTGCCGTTTTACTTGCTCTTTGGAGTTCTCATTTACAAATGAAAAACAATGATTATTAATTAATCGGCAGGAGCTATGTCAGCTGACTTTGACTTTATTCATCTCCTCTCCTACACATCCTCGTCACCAGGAGATCACCCTGCTTCTGATTCCTCACAGTCATCTAGTAGTTTCTGGCATTTATGCATTTGCTTGTTATCTCTGCCTTCTTGGTGCTCTCTTCTTGTAAAGCTAACAGCTTTTCCTCCTTCAATCTTAGTTCAAACGTCTTTTTTCTCTAGGAAATAGTGTTAGAATCACAAAGGTGCTTCCACAAAGAATCCATAGCACCCTCTGAATTTTGCTATCAGAGCATAAATCTTTTAAAAATGAATCACATGTCAATATTTTTGTTTTAACCACTTTTTTACAACTGTTTCAAAGGCAGATTCTGTGTCTCATTCACTGTTGCATCAATTATGCAACAAATTTAATGCTCAGCAAGGCATTAAATAAATGTGACTGTTTTGATGGAGAGATGTTCTACCCAGTATATTTATTCAGAGAATCTGCAATAAATAATTTGCAGGTTCCTGGGACTAAGTTGAATAAAAGAACACACACTTTATTGTCAAATAAAATAATTCAAAAGTGCTTCATTGACTACACAAAAGCCTTGGACTGTGTGGATCATAACAAACTGTGGAAAATTCTTAAAGATGAGAAATACGAGATCACCTTACCTGCCTCCTGAGAAATCTGTATGTAGGTCAAGAAGCATCAGTTAGAACTGGACATGTAACAATAGACTAGTTCCAAATTGGGAAAGGAGTTCCTCAAGCCTGTGTGTTGTCACCCTGCTTATTTAACTTATATGCAGAGTACATCATGCAAAATCCCAGGCTGGATGAAGCACAAGCTGGAATGAAGATTGCCAGGAGATATATCAGTAACCTCAGATATGCAGATGATACCATCCTTATGGCAGAAAGTGAAGAGGAACTAAAAAGCCTCTTGATGAAAATGAAAGAGGAGAGTGAAAAAGTTGGCTTAAAGCTCAACATCCTGAAAACGAAGATCATGGAATCCGACCCCATCACTTCCTGGGAAATAGATGGGGAAACAGTGGAACAGTGACAGATTTTATTTTCTTGGGCTCCAAAATCACTTCAAATGGTGACTGCAGCCTTGAAATTAAAAGACCCTTGCTCCTTGAAAGAAAATCTATGAGCAACCTAGACAGTATATTAAAAAACAGACATTACTTTACCAACAAAGGTCCATCTAGACAAAGCTATGATTTTTCCAGTAGTCATGTATGGATGTGAGATTTGGACCATAAAGAAAGTTGAGCAGTGAAGAACTGATGCTTTTGAACTATGGTGTTGGAGAAGACTCTTGAGAGTCCCTTGGACAGCAAGGAGATCCAACCAGTCAATACTAAAGAAAATCAATCCTGAATATACATTGGAAGGACTGATGCTGAAGCTGAAGCTCCAGTACTTTGGCCACCTGATGTGAAGAACTGACTGATTGGAAAAGACCCTGATGCTAGAAAAGATTGAAGACAGGAGGAGAAGGGAACAATAGAGGATGAGATGGTGGGAATGGCCTCAATGTATATGAGGCCCAATGTATATGAGACCCAATGTATATGAGTTTGAGCAAACTCTGAGAGTTGGTGATGGACAGAAAAGCCTGCAGTGTTGTAGTCCATGGGGTCACAAAGAGTTGGACACAACTGAACTAATGAACTGAACTGAACTGATACGATGGTGTAAACGCAAGTCATACTTGCAGCACATAAGAGTTATTTCTAAATCAGTTTGGATTACAGGGAAGGCTTTAACAAGAGGGTAATATAGAAGCTAAGCTCTAACTTAGTATCACTCATGATCTCTTTTCTGAAATCCTGGAGCCATATGCATGTCTGACTTCAGAATTTTTCACATTTTAAGAAGATAAAATGGTGCATATTTAGGATATCTTGTAGCATCTCTAGATTTGGGGCATCTCTTCAGTATTCAAGACATTTCTATTTCAACTGAAAAAGGTAAATATACACTTTAATTTTTAAATAACATAATGGTATCATTTTAACTCAAGTCAGATCTTATTGCAAATATTCACAGTGTTAAGGCTGATTTTCTTGCCAAGTGAATTCCAAGACTCTTTATTTTCAGAGTTTTTCAGATTTTGTAATAAGAAATAGATATTTTTTGATCTAAAATAGCAAACATTTATTGTGTTCTTACTTTTTGCCAGGTATCATTGCCCTACACAGCTTTACAATGGATGTACTACTTTATAAAGCAGAGAGGTTAAGTTCACAGAGACACTCAATGTCACACTGCCTAACGTGTAAAAGATTTGAAAAAAGGCACTCTGATGCCTGAGTCCATGCCATTAACCATACACTGAAGTGCTTTTTAAGTTATGTATATGAATGGAGATGACAATGGAAAAATTAGAAAGGAAAAATGAGGAGAGGAAGTAGGGCAGAAGACAGTCCAAACTAATATGTCACAGGACAGGACAAACGACTTTCTTCATAAGGCAAGTAACAGAGTAGCATCTTGTCATGTATGTGGCATTGAATAAGCAAAGGGGCAAAAGAGTGTTAGGAGACAGAGTGAAGAAAAAGTCAGTTAATTTTAAGTTGAGGTACTTGTGCAATGTTCCAGAGGATGTGTTCCTACACAGGTGAATAATTGTGTAATTTAGCAAGAGGGTGTATGGTGCATTTGTAGAAATGAAGCTATTTTTAAAAAGGTGCTATTAAGTCATGTGGTTGAGTAATAACTAGGCAAAATATAGTAGGAGAGGTAGAGAGAGAGCGAGAAAATAGGAAAACGAATAGATTTATCAGGAAACAATGATATAAAAGCAGATTACAGAAGCCAAAGAATAATGCAAAGAAAAGAAGCTGATAAACTGAAATAATGTGATGTTCCAAAAGCCTGAGAAACACAACACAATACAATAAAAATAGGAGTTATTTTAGTAAATATTAAATAAAATCCCAAGTGCGTAATGTGAAGGTGTTAGATACATCATCTTTCTTAATTAAAAAATTTTGGTCAAGAAAACCCTTAAAACTGCAGAATAACTAGAAAGTATTAACAATTAAGATGTTAAGAAACAAAATTATATGACAAGGCAAAAGAGCAGTGGAAAATCTGTAGAAAAATACTCCTATTTTTATCAAAAAGTAGTATTACATTGGAATCATGAAATATTGTAAAACTGATTTGTGTTGATGAATTCACAATGTGGTGAAATAGTAATTATTGAACTTTTACACTTGAAATGTGGTAATTTTATATGTAAACTATATGTTAATAAAAATTTAAAAGCATAATACTATGAGGAAGTAATAATATAATTTGTATGAGTTGATATTATATGTTTGCAAGGCCGCTTCAGACAGCTATTTTGCTGTTTGGCATTTCTTTTTCTTGTGGATAGTCTTGATCCCTGTCTCCTGTATAATGTCACAAACTTCCATCCATAGTTCTTCAGGCACTCTGTCTATCAGATCTAATCCCTTGAATCTATTTCCCAATTCCACTGTATAATTCTAAGGAATTCTATTTAGGTCATACCTGAGTGGTCAAGTAGTTTTCCCTACTTTCTCCAATTTAAGTCTGAATTTAGCAATAAGCAGTTCATGATCTGAGGCACAGTTAGCTCCAGGTCTTGTTTCTGATGACTGTATAGAGCTTCTCCACCTTTGGCTGCAAAGAGTATAATCTACCTGATTTTGGTGTTGACCATCTGGTGATGTCCAGGTGTACAATCTTCTTTTGTGTTGTTGGAAGAGGTTGTTTGCTATGACCAATGTGTTCTCATGGCAAAATTCTATTAGCCTTTGCCCTGATTCATTCTGTACTCCAACACCAAATTTGCCTGTTACTCCAGGTGTTTCTTGACTTTCTACTTTTGCATTCCAGTCCCCTATAATGAAAAGGACATCTTTTTTGGGTGTTAGTTCTAGAAGGTCCCATAGATCTTCATCAGTTAAGTTCAGTTCAGTACTCAGTCGTGTCCGACTCTGCAAACCCATGAATCGCAGCATGCAAGGCCTCCCTGTCCATCACCAACTCCCAGAGTCCACCCAAACCATGTCCGTTGAGTCGGTGATGCCATCCACTCATCTCATCCTCTGTCGTCCCCTTCTCCTCCTGATCCCAATCCCTCCCAGCATCAGGGTCTTTTCCAATGAGTCAACTCTTCGCATGAGGTGGTCAAAGTATTGGAGTTTCAGCCTCAGCATCAGTCTTTCCAATGTACACCAAGGATTAGTCTCCTTTAGGAAGGACTAGTTGGATCTCCTTGCAGTCCAAGGGACTCTCAAGAGTCTTCTCCAATACCACAACAAAAGCATCAATTCTTCGCACTCAGCTTTCTTTATAGTCCAACTCTCACATTCATACATGACCACAGGAAAAACCTTAGCCTTGACTAGACAGACATTTGTTGGCAAAGTAATGTCTCTGCTTTTGAATATGCTGTCAAGGTTGGTCATAGCTTTCCTTCCAAGGAGTAAGCATCTTTTAATTTCATAGCTGCAATCACCATCTGCAGTGATTTCGGAGCCCAAAAAATAAAGTCTGACACTGTTTCCACTGTTTCCCCATCTATTTTCCATAAAGTGATGGGACCAGATGCCATGATCTTAGTTTTCTGAATGTCGAGCTTTAAGCCAACTTTTTCACTCTCCCCTTTCTCTTTCATCAACAGGCTTCTTAGTTCCTCTTCACTTTCTGCCATAAGGGTGGTGTCATCTGCATATCTGAGGTTACTGATATTTCTCCTGGCAATCTTGAGTCCAGCTTGTGCTTCCTCCAGCCCGGCATTTTTCCTGATGCACTCTGCATATAAATTAAATATGCAGGGTGACAATATACTGTTTTGACATACTTCTTTTCCTATTTGGGACCAGTCTGTTGTTCCATGTCCAGTTCTAACTGTTGCTTGCTGACTTGCACATAGGTTTCTCAAGAGGCAGGTCAGGTGGTTAAGTATTCCCATCTCTTTCAGAATTTTCCACAGTTTATTGTGATCCACACAGTCAAAGGCTTTGGCTTAGTCAACAAAGCAGAAATAGATATTTTTCTGGAACTCACTTGCTTTTTCCATGATGCATCAGATGTTGGCAATTTGATCTCTGGTGCCTCTGTCTTTTCTAAAGCCAGCTTGAACATCTGGAAATTCATGGTTCATGTATTGCTGAAACCTGGCTTGGAGAATTTTGAGCATTACTTTACTAGCATGTGAGATGAGTGCAATTGTGCAGTAGTTTGATCATTTTTTGGCATTGCCTTTCTTTTGTACTGAAATGAAAACTGACCTTTTCCAGTCCTGTTGCCACTGCTGAATTTTCCAAATTTGCTGACATATTGAGTGCAGCATTTTCACAGCATCAATTTCCAGGATTTGAAATAGCTCAACTGAAATTCCATAACCTCCACTAACTTTGTTTGCAGTGATGCTTTCTAAGGCCCACTTGACTTCACATTCCAGGAGGTCTAGCTCTAGGTGAGTGATCACACCATCGTGATTATCTGGGTCGTGGAGATCTTTTTTGTACATTTCTTCTGTATATTTTCACCACCTCTTCTTAATATCTTCTGCTTCTGTTAGGTCCATACCATTTCTGTCCTTTATCGAGCCCATCTTTGCATGAAATATTCCCTCAGTATCTCTAATTTTCTTGAAAACATCTCTAGTCCTTTCCATTCTGTTTTTCCTCTATTTCTTTGCATTGATCACTGAAGAAGGCTTTCTTATCTCTTCTTGCTATTCTTTGGAACTCTGCATTCAGGTGCTTATATCTTTCCTTTTCTCCTTTGCTTTTCGCCTCTCTTCTTTTCACAGCTATTTGTAAGGCCTCCCCAGACAGCCATTTTGCTTTTTTGCATTTCTTTTCCATGGGGATGGTCTTGATCCCTGTCTCCCGTACAATGTCACGAACCTCATTCCATAGTTCTTCAGGCACTCTATCTATCAGATCTAGGCCCTTAAATCTATTCCTCACTTCCACTGTATAATCATAAGGGATTTGATTTAGGTCATACCTGAATGGTCTAGTGGTTTTCCCTACTTTCTTCAATTTGAGTCTGAATTTGGCAATAAGGAGTTCATGATCTGAGCCACAGTCAGCTCCCGGCCTTGTTTTTGTTGACTGTATAGAGCTTCTCCATCTTTGGCTGCATAGAATATAATCAATCTGATTTCGGTGTTGACCATCTGGTGATGTCCACGTGTAGAGTCTTCTCTTGTGTTGTTGGAAGAGGGTGTTTGCTATGACCAGTGCATTTTCTTGGCAAAACTCTATTAGTCTTTGCCCTGCTTCATTCCGCATTCCAAGGCCAAATTTGCCTGTTACTTTCCAAGTGTTTCCTGACTTCCTACTTTGCATTCCAGTACCCTATCATGAGAAGGACATCTTTTTTGGGTGTTAGTTTAAGGGATCTTGTAGGTCTTCATAGAACTGTTCAACTTCAGCTTCTTCAGCATTACTGGTTGGGGCATAAGCTTGGATCACTGTGATATTGAATGGTTTGCCTTGGAAACGAACAGAGATCATTCTGTCGTTTTTGAGATTGCATCCAAGTACTGCATTTCGGACTCTTTTGTTGACCATGATGGCTACTCCATTTCTTCTGAGGGATTCCTGCCCGCAGTAGTAGATATAATGGTCATCTGAGTTAAATTCACCCATTCCAGTCCATTTTAGTTCGCTGATTCCTAGAATGTCGACATTCACCCCTGTCATCTCCTGTTTGACTACTTCCAATTTGCCTTGATTCATGGACCTAACATTCCAGGTTCCTATGCAATATTGCTTTTACAGCATTGAACCTTGCTTCTATCACTAGTCACATCCACAACTGGGTATTGTTTTTGCTTTTGCTCCATCCCTTCATTCTTTCTCGTGTTATTTCTCCACTGATCTCCTGTAGCATATTGGGCAATGATCATGGAAAAAGCAAGAGAGTTCCAGAAAAACATCTATTTCTGCTTTATTGACTATGCCAAAGCCTTTGACTGTGTGGATCACAATAAACAGGAAAATTCTGACAGAGATGGGAATACCAGACCACCTGACCTGCCTCTTGAGGAACCTATATGCAGGTCAGCAAGCAACAGTTAGAACTGGACATCGAACAACAGACTGGTTCCAAATAGGAAAAGGAGTACGTCAATGCTGTATATTGTCACCCTGCTTATTTAACTTATATGCAGAGTGCATCACGAGAAATGCTTGGCTGGAAGATACACAAGCTGGAATCAAGATTGCCAGGTGAAATACCAATAACCTCAGATATGCAGATGACACCAACCTTATGGCAGAAAGTGAAGAGGAACTAAAAAGCCTCTTGATGAAAGTGAGAGGAGAGTGAAAAAGTTGGCTTAAAGCTCAACATTCAGAAAACGAAGATCATGGCATCTTGTCCCATCACTTCATAGCAGATAGATGGGAAATAGTTGAAACATTGTCAGACTTTATTTTTTGGGGGGCTCCGAAATCACTGCAGATGGTGATTATAGCCATGAAATTAAAATACTCTTACTCCTTGGAAGGAAAGTTATGACCAACCTAGACAGCATATTGAGAAGCAGAGATATTACTTTGCCAACAAAAGTTCATCTAGTCAAGGCTATGGTCATGTATGGATGTGAGACTTGGACTGTAAAGAAAGCTGAGCACTAAAGAATTGATGCTTTTGAACTGTGGTGTTGGAGAAGACTCTTGAGAATCCCTTTGACTGCAAGGAGATCCAACCAGTCCATCCTAAAAGAGGTCAGTCCTGGGTGTTCATTGGATGGACTGATGCTGAAGCTGAAACTCCAATACTTTGGCCACCTCATGTGAAGAGTTGACTCATTGGAAAAGACTCTGATGCTGGGAGGGATTGGGGGCAGAAGGAGAAGGGGACGATAGAGGATGAGATGGCTGGATGGCATCACCCACTCCATGGATAAGAGTTTGAGTGAACTCTGGGAGTTGGTGATGGACAGGGAGACCTAGCGTGCTGTGATTCATGGGGTCACAAAGAGTCGGACACGACTGAATGACTGAACTGACTGACTGACTGACCTGGGGAGTTCCTCATTCAGTATGCTATCATTTTGCCTTTTCATACTATTCATGGGCTTCTCAAGGCAAGAATACTGATATGGTTTGCCATTCCCTTCTCTAATGGACCACATTCTGTCAGACCTCTCGACTATGACCCATCCATCTTGGGTGGCCCCACACTGCATGGCTTAGTTTTACTAAGTTAAACAAGGCTGTGGTCCATGTGATCAGATTGGCTAATTGTCTGTGATTATGGTTTCAATGTGTCTGCCCTCTGATGCCCTCTTGGAACACCTGCCGTCCTACTTGGGTTTCTCTTACTTAGGTCTTCATAAAACCATTCAGCTTCAGCTTCTTCAGCTTTATTGGTCGGGGCATAGACTTGGATTTATTACTGTGATATTGAATGGTTTGCCTTGGAAATGAACAGAGATCATTCTGTCATTTTTGAGATTGCATCCAAGTACTGCATTTCAGATTCTTTTGTTGACTATGATGGCTACTTCATTTCTTCTAAGAGATTCTTGCCCACAATAGTAGATATAATGGTCATCTGAGTTAAATTCACCCATTCCAGTCCATTTCATTCGCTTCCAATTTGCCTTGATTCACAGACCTAAAATTCCAGGTTCCAATGCAGTATTGCTCTTTACGTCATCGAACCTTGCTTCTATCACTAGTCACATCCACACCTGGGTATTATTGTTTTTGCTTTGGTTCTGTCTCTTCATTCTTTCTGGAGTTATTTCTCCACTGATCTCTTGTAGCATATTGGGCACCTACCAACCTGGGGAGTTCATCTTTCAGTGTCCTATCTTTTTGTCTTTTTGTACTGTTCATGGGGTTCTCAAGGCAAGAATACTGAAGTGGTTTGCCATTCCCTTCTCCAGTGGACCACGTTTTGTCAGAACTCTCCACCATGACCTGTCCATCTTGGGTGGCCCTACATGGCATGGCTCATTGTTTCACTGAGTTAGATAAGGCTGTGATCCATATGACCAGTTTGGTTAGTTTTCTTTGATTGTGTTTTTCAATCTGTCTGTCTTTTGATAAAGAAAGATAAGAGACTTATGGAAGCTTCCTGATGGGAGAAACTGACTGAGGGGGAAAGTGGTTCTTTTTCTGATGGGTGGGGCTGTGTTCAGTAAATCTTTAATCCAATTTTCTGTTGATGGGTGAAGCTGTGTTCCCTCCCTGTTATTTACTTGTGGCCAAACTATGGAAGAGGTAATGAAGATAATGGCAACCTCCTTCAAAAGGTGTCAGGCATGTACTGCTACATTTAGTGCCCCCAACTCTACTGCAGGCCCCTGCAAGCCCTCACCTCTGCGAGAGACTCCTGAACGCTCACAGGCAAGTCTAGGTGAGTCTCTTGTGGGGTCACAGCTCCTTTCTCCTGGATCCTGGTGCCCACAAGGTTCTGTTTGTGCCCTGCAAGAGGCTATTTCCCAGTCCCCTGAAAGTTCTGGCAGCTCTATGCTGGGGTTAATGGCGATCACCGCCAAGAGGGCTTATGCCATACTCAAGTCTGCTGCACCCAGCCATACCCAACTCCGCTGCACCCAAAGCCCCTGCTCCTGTGGCAGTCCACTGCTGGCCTGTACCTCCACAGGAGACATTCAAACACAGTTCTGTCTCAATCTCTGTAGGGTCTCTGGGTCCTGGTGTGCACAAGGTTTGAGCTTTCTGAAAGTCTCTCTCAGGAATGGGGTTTGATTCTAAACACAAATTCTCCCCTCCTACCATCTTGCTGGGTCTTCTCCTTTACTCTTCGACATGGGGTATCTCCTCAAAGTCCGCTGCCGCTCCAGTGCCTACCATCTTGCTGGGGCTTCTCTGACCTCGGACACACAAGGAGAGATAAGAAAGATCACTGATCCTCAGTGATCAGTGCAAAGAAATAGAAGAAAACAATAGAATGAAAAACTAGACATCTCTTCAAGAAAATGAGAGATACCAAGGGAACATTTCATACAAAGATGGGCACAATAAAGGACAGAAATGGTATGGACTTAATAGAACCAGAAGATATTAAGAAGAGACGGCAAGAATACATAGAAGAACTATACAAAAAAGATCTCCATGACCCAGATAACCACGATGCTGTGATCACTCACCTAGAGCCAGACCTCCTGGAATGTTAAGTCAAGTAGGTCTTAGGAAGCATCACTATGAACAAAGCTAGTGGAGATGATGGAATTCCTTCCAACTGAGTGATTTCAAATCCTAAAAGATGATGCTGTGAAAGCGCTGCACTCAATATTCCAGCAAGTTTGGAAAACTCAGCAGTGGCCACAGGATTAGAAAATGTCAGTTTTCATTCCAATCCCAAAAAAAGGCAATGCGAAAGAGTGTTCAAACTGCTGCACAATTGCACTCATCTCACACGCTAGCAAAACAATGCTCAAAATTCTCCAAGAAGGCTTCAACAGTATGTGAATTATGAAATTCCAGATGTTCAAGCTGACTTTAGAAAAGCTAGAGGAACCAGAGATCAAACTGCCAACATCTGTTGGATCATCAAAAAAACAAGAAAGTTCCCAAAAAATATCTATTTCTGCTTTATTGACTATGCCAAAGCCTTTGACTGTGTGGATCACAATAAACTGTGGAAAATTCTGAAAGAGATGGGAATACCAGACGACCTGATCTGCCTCTTGAGAAACCTATATGCAAGTCAGGAAACAACAGTTAGAACTGGACATGGAACAACAGACTGGTTCCAAATAGGAAAAGGAGTATGTCAATGATGCATATTGTCACTCTGCTTATTTAACTTACATGCAGAGTACATCATGAGAAACGCTGGACTGGGAGAAGCACAAGCTGGAATCAAGATTACCAGAAGGAATATCAATAACCTTAGATATGCAGATGACATCACCTTTATGGCAGAAAGTGAAGAAGAACTAAGAAGCCTGTTGATGAAAGTGAAAGAGGAGAGTGAAAAAGTTGGCTTAAAGCTCAGCATTCAGAAAACTAAGATTATGGGATCTGGTCCCATCACTTCATAGCAGATAGATGAGGAAACAGTGGAAACAGTGGCTGACTTTATTTTGGAGGGCTCCAAAATCACTGCAGTTGGTGATTGCAGCCATGAAATTAAAAGATGCTTACTTCTTGGAAGGAAAGTTACGACCAACCTAGACAGCATATTAAAAAGCAGAGATATTACTTTGCCTACAAAGGTCCATATAGTCAAAGATATGGTTTTTCCAGTAGTCATATATGGATGTGAGAGCCCAACAAAAAGAAAGCTGGGCACTGAAGAATTGATGCTTTTGAACTGTGGTGTTGGAGAAGACTCTTGAGAGTCCCTTGGACTGCAAGGAGATCCAACCAGTCCATTAAGAATTAAACAGTGTTTTATTTTGGTTCAGAAGACAAAAAATATATAGTCCCAATTAAATAGAATTAAGATGTTAGCAAGAGAATGAAGTTTACAGTGTTTGTTACGTGATAAAGGTAGATTTATAATCAATGAGGATTACTTCATGAATACCACTAGGACAGCTAACAACATTTCTCTAAAAAATGTAAAGAAACAAAGCTAAAACAAAACCCAAAGAAAAAAGCAGCAACAAATATTTAGATGTGTCAAAGAATTAATGCACAAAATGCAAAAAGAGAAAAAAGAAAATAAAGCCGTAAAAGCACTTGAAAAACATGCTAACCATATATGTTGTTCTCGTATTATTAGAATGGGGAGAGCTTTATTAAACAAGGCACAAATCCAAAAGATAGAAAGGAAAAGATGATAAAATTGAGGTTACCTACAATGTTGATACATCTTTAGAAAAATCTTCCTAAACAGACTCAAACATTACACTAAGGAATCCTTGGTAAACAGAATGCTGAGATTGTACCCACATCCTCTGCTCTGATAACCACACAGTTATATAATCCCATCCCCTTAAGTGTGAGTGGAATTTGTGACATGCTTCTAACCAGTAGATTGTAGCAAAGGTGAATTGATTTCATGGAAGTAATTAAGATCCTAGATGATTGACTTTCATTCCTACTCTTTAGAACCCTATATGTAGTCTATCAGGCTCCATCTGTTCATGGGATTCTCCAGGCAAGAATACTGGAGTGGGTTGCCACGACCTCCTCCAGGGGATCTTCCCCACCCAAGGATTGAACCCATGTCTCTTGTGTCTCCTGCATTGGTGGGTGGGTTCTTTACCACTAGCGCCACCTGGGAAGCGCCTGATGAAAAGATAGGTGAACCTGTCCTGATTTTAAAGATGAGCCCTTTTTAAAAAAAGATACAGACTTTTCCTGAAAAAAAGAGACACAAAGCAGCAAAAAGTTTCCTTCTTACCTTGAAGGACTAAGCTGTAAGGTTCTGAGAAAACTAGGAGCGGGCCATGTGGCAGGGACAATGGTGGTCTCCAGGATCTGAGATTAACTGATAATTTTACTTTGAGAAATGGGACTGAGATTCTGGGCTATCATGATAAATTTTTTTAACCTATTTGAAATGTTTATCATTACATGTATTACTTTTATAATGAATTAAGAAAACGTAATTGAAGAGGGAAATAACTAGAATCACTACATATGAAGAGTGTAAAGAGACTGTGAAACTAAGATATTATGCAATAACATCACAGAAATAAGAAATTGAAGGTTTTCTTTGAGGTATTTAACTGCTGTTAGAAAAAGGTACAGAATTTTTTTTTAAGTTTGAAAATAATAGAAAGTAGGAAATGATACAATGGGAGCTCCAATAATAAAGACGTGCGTATGACACAGAGCTGACCCTTGAATAACTTGGGAATTAGGGATAACAACCATCTGAGGTTGAAAATTCACTTATAACTTTTGACTCCCCCAAAGCTTAACTACTAATATCATATCATTGACTAAACTATTAATAGCTTTATCAGTAACATAAACAGTTGATTAACCCATATTTTGTATGTTATGAAAGTGAAAGTGCCAGTTGCTCAGTCATGTCTGACTTTTTGCAACCTCATGGACTGAGGCCACCAGGTGCTTCTGTCCATGGAATTCTTCAGGCAAGAATACTGGAGTGGGTAGCCATTCCCTTCTCCAGAGGACCTATCCAACCCAGGAATCAAAGCCAGGTCTCCTGTGTTGAAGACAGATTCTTTACGATCTGAGTCATTCAGTTCAGTTCAGTCACTCAGTTGTGTCCGACTCTTTGCAAACCCATGGACAGGCAGCACACCAGGCCTCCCTGTCCATCACCAACTCCCGGAGTTTACCCAAACTTGTGTCCATTGAGTCGGAGATGCTATCCAACCATTTCATCCTTGGTCATCCCCTTCTCCTCCTGCCTTCAGTCTTTCCCAATATCAAAGTATTTTCAATGAGTCAGCTTTTCACATCAGGTGCCCAAAGTATTAGAGTTTCAGCTTCAACATCTGTCCTTCCAATGAACCCTCAGGACTGATCTCTTTTAGGATGGACTGTTTGGATATCCTTGCAGTCAAAGTGACTCTCAAGAGTCTTCTCCAACACCACAGTTCAAAAGCATCAATTCTTCGGTGCTCAGCTTTCTTTATAGTTGGGCTCTCACATCCATACATGAACACTGGAAAAGCCATAGCCTCGAGTAGAGAGACCTTTGTTGGCAAAATAATGTCTCTGCTTTCGTAACTTTCCTTCCAAGGAGTAAGCGTCTTTTAATTTCATGGCTGCAGTCACCATCTGCAGTGATTTTGGAGCCCCCCAAAATACAGTCTGACACTGTTTCCACTCTTTCCCCATTTAGCTGTTATGAAGTGATGGGACCGGATGCCATGATCTTAGTCTTCTGAATGTTGGGCTTTAAGTCAACTTTTTCACCCTCCTCTTTTACTTTCATAAAGAGGCTCTTTAGTTCCTCTTCACTTGCTGTCATAAGGGTGGTGTCATCTGCATATCTGAGGTTATTGATATTTCGCCCGGCAATCTTGATTTCAGCTTGTGCTTCATCTAACCCAGCATTTCTCATGATGTACTCTGCATATAAGTTAAATAACTAGAGTGACAATATACATCATTGACATACTCCTTTTCCTATTTGGAACGAGTCTGTTGTTCCATGTCCAGTTCTAACTGTTGCTTCCTGGCCTGCATAAAGATATCTCAAGAGGAAGGTCAGGTGATCTGGTATTCCCATCTCTTTCAGAATTTTCCACAGTTTATTGTAAGCCACACAGTCAAAGGCTTTGGCATAGTCAAGAAAGCAGAAATAGATTTTTTTCAGGAACTTTCTTGTTTTAATATGATCCAACAGATGTTGGCAATTTGATCTCTGATTCCTCTGCCTTTCCTAAAGTCAGCTTGAACATCTGGAAGTTCATGGTTCACATGCTGAAGCCTGGCTTCAAGAATTTTGAGCATTACTTTACTAACATGTGAGATGAGTGCAACTGTACCTTAGCTTGGGCATTCTTTGGCATTGCCTTTCTTTGAGATTGGAATGAAAACTGACATTTTCTAGTCCTGTGGCCATTGCTGAGTTTTCCAAGTTTGCTGACATATTGAGTGCCGCACTTTCACAGCAGCATTTTTTAGGATTTGAAATAGCTTAACTGGAATTCCATCACCTCCACTAGCTTTGTTTGTGGTGATGTTTTCTAAGGCCCACTTGACTTCACATTCCAGGATGTTTGGCTCTAGGTGAGTGATCTCCCCATCATGATTATCTGGGTCGTGAAGATCTTTTTTGTACAGTTCTTCTGTGTATTCTTGCCACCTTCTTAATATCTTCTGGTTTTGTTAGTTCCATAACATTTCTGTCCTTTATTGAGCCAATCTTTATATAATTAACTATACTCTTACAGTAAAGTAAGCTAGAGAAAAAAATATTAAGAAAATCATAAGAAAGAGGAAATATATATATATTTACAGAATTAGTCTTTATCAATACTCAAGTTTATGTCACCTGTTTAAAGATGAATCATCTCTCTGTCAGTACCTACATCAATATTGTCTTCTATGATAGAAAACACTGTAGATATTATGCATATTACTAACACAAGACATTGAAAATTAAAATATAGTGTGACAATAAATTCATATTTATTTACAAGCATAGAGATTCATGCATTTATAACAACAGTGATATGATTACTTTGTGGTTGCTTAGTATAATTGATGACATTTCTTTATAGTAACCTAGCCTATACACTAATAAATAGGCTGTTATAAAATTTTTATGGCAAACAATATCAGCCATTTTTATAATAAAGTATTAGAAATGTTAGTTTTTGAAAAGCACTTATTTTGATGATAGGCTGATATGAACCCTTTCCAGTTACAAGACAGAGACACATACTGTATGGTAGTGTAACTCTTTGAAAACAGAGTTATAAAACTGTAAGAAGACTCATGTTTTAATAATTTTACAGCAACTATCACTTACCTTACGCCTATGTAAGGATGGGCTATCCGCTTCAATACAAGTCTTGCACATGATGTTCTACATAGTGAAAACTTTAGTGATGATGATGATAGTGACTCCAAACATCTCACACAGTTTTTGCTGTATGGTTACTAGAT
This sequence comes from Cephalophus harveyi, assembly GCA_006410635.1. Lineage (NCBI taxonomy): Eukaryota > Metazoa > Chordata > Mammalia > Artiodactyla > Bovidae > Cephalophus > Cephalophus harveyi. The sequence goes on from SJYT01011339.1 coordinate 211,292, forward strand.
TTTCACACAGACACATATGTACACAATAGACAAGTTCATTAACTGTATAGCATGATGACTTTTTACTCTTTATTTATCAAAAGTGGATCATCATCCTCATCCTCATCAAACATCTTTCTCATCTTGATCTCCTCATCTTCCTCCTCTTCCTTCATCTTCCTCCTCTTCCTTCATCTTCCTCATCATCCTCATCTTCACAGTGAGTAGCCTGAGGAGGAGGGGAAGGAGCAGGGGCTGGTTTTGCTGTCTCAAGGGTAGAAGAGGTGGAGACAGTAGGGCATACTGAAGGGAAGGGAGAAGAGACAGGCCCACTCAGTATAACTTTGTGTCTGGATTTTTTTTTTTTTTTTTTGCTTTTTATTTTTCTAAACATCTTCATATATGGCATCAGTCCCTGATCTAGAGGCAGAATTTGAGACATTGTATCTGGGGGCAAGTAGATCACGTCAATGTCTTTAATGCTGAACTCTTTTGGGAGGCCAGGGGCATTGTCAAATATCAAAAAAACTTTGAAAGGCAGCCCCTTAGTGGCAAGGTACTTCAGGGGCAAAGCATCGATGGAACCAATGCAAAAAGAAGACTGGCAGCTGGTGTTTATCTTTTTCCTTCAAAGCTCAAGGCTTAGCAGCTCTAGAGATAAGGGCAGTCTTGATCATGAAAATAACTGCATTTGCAAAAAAAGTCAGTTAGTCTCTCCTGCCTTAAATCCTGATGCTTGCTTCTCTTCATTTCTAATAAGTGTCCTTTGTGGCATTTTTTTATTTTTTCCCCCCCAGAAAAGGGGAATTTTGTCTACATTAAAAAAAAAAAACAAAAAACAAAAAACAACCCTGTTCAGACAGATATCCTTTTTCTTCAGTGATTATCTTAGCGGCATCTAGGTGCTGTCTCTAGGTCAGGAAAAGCTGCTTCTCCTATTTCACTGACATTTTTAAAGTCAAATTTCTTTCTGAAATTATCAAACCATCCTTTACTTGCGTTAAATTTTCCAACTTTAGATCCTTAACCTTCCTTTTGCTTCAACTTGTCTTATAATGACTTCACTTTTTCTCAGATATTAGAGAATATAGGTATGCCTTTGTTGTAGCAATTTTGCACCCACATGAAAGCTTCATTTTCAATAGGAGATTAAACAGTATTTCAGAAAAGGTGCAAGGCTATTGCACCTGCTGGCACAGCTGCAGTGATGGCTTCATGAATTTCCTTTTCTTTTTTTACAGTGGTCCTTACACTGGGCTCATTGATCTTGAAATGGCAGATAACTATAGTGGCAGATCTTAATCTACAGTATATATCAAGCAATTCACCTTTTTCTTGTCATGCCATGACTTTGCTTCTTGGGAACACTTCCAGTATCACAGATGAAACTTCGTGTGAATCCCCTGGTGTCATTAAGATTTATATAGTTGCACTAAATATGGTGAAAAAGATGGGAAAACCTCAAGGGATGGCTTTTTACCTTGATATACAATTTTCTAGAAACTACTCAGGCAGAGAAGACTACATGATTTTTAAGCAGATACACACAGCACTTGAGTTCACCACAATAGCAACAGGAGGTGGCTGCAAAACTATTATAGGAGTACAGTATGAATTGATACTGCAGTTAATTTATGCAATTATAATTTAATACTGTATCTTTAAATTTGTTTACATTTCTCTCGACTGAAATATATGGTCTGTAAGTGTTTGTGCGTGTTTCGATAAATTTTAACTTTCTATAATAGATTTGTGTGTATTTTATAGTCAGTGATAAAATAGACCAGTATCTACATATATTTTATGCAATCATGATGTAACCAACTTTTCGTAATTTTTTCAATATTTCTAGGTTACTTGGTTCATCTGTAAGTTTTTGAAAATTGTTGCAAATCTCCAAAAGTTTTCCATTTTCTTACTAAGCAAAATTCACATGTGAGTGGACCCATGCAGTTCAAACTGGTATTGTTCAAAGGTCAACTTTAATTCAATGCTTCATTATTTGGCAATCAGGCTTACTACACAAGGGAAATTCACAAGACTTGGACAAATTAGACCAATGGCACACTAAACCATCAGAAGACAGCATCTTTAAACTACTTTCCAACATTTTTCTATATGTCTTCTTTCCCTTAGCAACGTCATTAAGTTCTTCCCAGAAATCATAGCACTGTATAAGAAAGTCCCTTAGAGAGTATGTAGCCCTATGATTTTCCATGCTGTGTTGTAGAAGGAACCAGAGAGCCCCAACTTAGACATAGTGATTCTCAAGTGAGAAGAAAGGTCAGAGGGCCAAGTCACAGAATGTAGTTGTGGGGGAATGCTCAGCAAGAGAGAAGCTATTTCAAAGAGCTTTCACATTTATAATCTAATTTTATCTTTAAACGTCCCTGAGGCAAGTGAGCTAGGGCTTATTATTTTTATTTCAAAAGAGAATGTGAGATGCCAAAAGGTTAAGTGACCTTGCTATATGGCGTTTTCTGCACATATTTTGGTGATTTCTATCTATAACACCACGTGAAAATGAAGAGGCTTCAGTGGTTTTTCTGACGATCAGAACACCTTTTGATTGTTTTTGAGAGCTTAAATGGTTTTATACTCTCTAAACTTTCTTCTTTCTTACCATTAAGTTCAATTTTGTTTTCTGATCCAAAGACTTCTTGACGGTAGTTATCTCTGAGAGGAAGGGATTATAAGTGGTTTTTACTTTTTCTTTTCTTTATTTTACTACAATAAGCACATATGAGACTTATAATATCCAAATTATAATTGTTATACACTATCAAAATTTTATCTTATTGCATTTTTAAGAGAGTTCCTGACTAGACAACCATGATTAATCTATCCTTAAAAAATGTATAATGTAGCATGAAATAATTTCTGAAAAGAATGACATTTTCCTATTGAGTACCAAAATTAACATTTAAAACCAGAGAGGAAGTTGCTTAGAATATGGATTATAAGCATGTTCTCTAAAACCAGTCTGTTTGGGTTCCTATTCAAGCTCTGTGTAACATAACAAAACTCAATAAATATTTGCTGCTGATAAAAATTAGGCAAAATGATTAAGGTGCACAAATTTTAGCATCAGTAAAATTTGTACTGAAAAATTAGCCTCATTATTCTTGAATTTATGATCTTCTACGGAATACAAGCTGAGTGTTATTATGTGTAGAAGAGAAATACAGAACTTTGTTTATAAACTTTATTGAACCACCAGTAACTGCTATTAACTATTAGATTGCCAATAACTATAAATTATTTATTGTTGTTATCTTTAATAGTTGCAAAACCTAATTATTTATGTAGCATAGTGATGTTTATATATAAATGATTGTTTTAATGATTATACTGATTAGGTGATTCTCTGAACCAGCATTATCAAAATTGTTAGAGATGTCTGGGATATAAACATAATTCTACTGCCTGCTAAGCTGCTTCAGTCATGTCAGACTCTGCGACCCTGTGGACTATAGCCTGCCAGGTTCCTCTGTCCATGGAATTCTCCAGCCAAGAATATTTGAGTGGATTGCCATGCCCTCCTCCAGAGGATTTTCCAGACCCAGGGGTGGAACCTGCATCTCTTACGTCTCCTGCATTACAGGTGGGTTCTTTTCCACTAGCACTACCTGGTAAGCCCAGAATACTGGAGTGGGTTGCTATGCCCTCCTCCAGGGGATCTTCCCAACCCAGGAATTGAACCCAAGTATCCTGCATTGAAGGCAAATTCCTTACCATCTGAGCCACCAGGGAAGCCAAAGAATACTGGAGTGGGTAGCCTATCCCTTCACCCAGGATAGGAATCAAACCTGGGAATCACCAGGGATAGGAATCAAACCTAGGAACCTCTCCAACCTAGGAATCAAACCCCATTGCAGGCAGATTCTTTACCAGCTGAGCTACCAGGGTAACAAGTGGATAATTCTACTAGGATCAATTAGATGTTAGAGAGACAGCAGTTTCCTTGGTCGGCCACCTAAGTACCTTACATATTTATTTAGCTTTGATGAGAAGATCCATAGCATTCCATCCTAAGGGTATTTTAGGGAAAAAATGGAGTTCATTGATCAATTTCAGAACTACTCTACATACCAAGGACAAATATAAACTTCTCTAACACATGTATCATTACCTACTGTCTTTTTCATTCAACATATATGGAGTGTATACTTGATGCATGCCAGTCATTGTTTTGGGGTCTGGAGCACATCAATAAATGAGCAAGACCCATACACTCACGTGCCTTAAGTGTAGAATACAAGTGTAGACTACAAGGAAGAGAAAAAACAAATGTGTAAATAAGGTCATTTCAGATAATTTAAATACCATGAAGGGAAAAGCAAAGAAACGAATAAATAAATAGACTGTGACTTGATTGTGATACAGGACCAAGGATGCAAAGCACAATATTACTTGGTCAGGAAAGACTTCTCTAATACAATGACATTGGACATAAGACCTATATAACAGAAAGGGACATACATGAAAAGATCAGGAACAAAGTACATAGCCAGCAGAAAGAAATATCATAAGGAGTGTAGTGAATGAGACTGAGAATGGTATATAGTAAGATTGTAGCAATAGACAATGTTCAGATTCTGCACAGCCTTATGGAATTGGTCCAACTTGCAGGTATCTTTTCCTTTGTTTCTAAGCAGCTTTGGGAACAGTTGAAAATTCTGAAAGAGATGGGAATACCAGACCACCTAACCTGCCTCTTGAGAAACCTGTATGCAGGTCAGGAAATAACAGTTAGAACTGGACATGGAACAACAGACTGGTTCCAAATAGGAAAAGGAGTACGTCAAGGCTATATATTGTCACCCTGCTTATTTAACTTCTATACAGAGTATATCATGAGAAACGCTGGGATGGAAGAAACACAAGCTGGAATCAAGATGGCCAGGAGAAATATCAATACCTCAGATATGCAAATGACACCACCCTCATGGCAGAAAGTGAGAGGAACTAAAGAGCCTCTTGATGAAAGTGAAAGAGGAGAGTGAAAAACTTGGCTTAAAGCTCAACATTCAGAAAACGAAGATCATGGCATCTGGTCCCATCACTTCATGGGAATAGATGGGGAAAGAGTGGAAACAGTGTCAGACTTTATTTTGGGGGCCTCCAAAATCACTGTAGATGGTGACTGCAGCCATGAAATTAAAAGATGTTTACTCCTTGGAAGGAAAGTTATGACCAACCAAGATAGCATATTGTAAAACAGAGACATTACTTGCCAACAAAGGTCCATCTAGTCAAGGCTATGGTTTTTCCTGTGGTCATGTATGGATGTGAGGATTGGACTGTGAAGAAAGCTGAGCACCAAAGAATTGATGCTTTTGAACTGTGATGTTGGAGAAGACTCTTGCGAGTCCCTTGGACTGCAAGGAGATCCAACCAGTCCATTCTAAAGGAGATCAGTCCTGGGTGTTCTTTGGAAGGACTGATGCTAAAGCTGAAACTCCAATACTTTGGCCACCTCATGTGAAGAGTTGACTCATTGGAAAAGACTCTGATGCTGGGAGGGATTGGGGGCCAGGAGGAGAAGGGGACAACAGAGGATGAGATGACTGGATGGCATCGCCGACTCAATGGACATGAGTTTGAGTGAATTCCAGGAGTTGGTGATGGACAGGGTGGCGATTCATGGGGTCACAAAGAGTCGGACACGACTGAGCAGCTGAACTGAACTGCCTGTCAGTGGTGGTAACTAGCGTCTGGGGAAATAGATGTTGGCTCTGGTCAGCAGTGCTCTAGGGACTTATTGTTGTTGTTTAGTCCTTGGTGTGTCTGACTCTTTGCAACCCCATGAACTGTAGCACGCCAGGCTCCTCTGTCCATGGTATTTTCCAGGCAAGAATACTGGAGTGGGTTGCCATTTCCTTCTCCAGTGGATCTTCCTGACCCAGGAATCAAAGTCATGTCTTCTGCTTAGCAGGTGGATTCTTTACTGCTGAATCACCAGGTAAGCCCAACAGGACTTACTCAAATCAAGGGCAACCAGGTGCATTTGTTTGAATCTTGGACTTTGATTTTTTTTTTTTTTTAGAGATCAGTCCTGGGTGTTCTTTGGAAGGACTGATGCTAAAGCTGAAACTCCAATACTTTGGCCACCTCATGTGAAGAGTTGACTCATTGGAAAAGACTCTGATGCTGGGAGGGATTGGGGGCCAGGAGGAGAAGGGGACAACAGAGGATGAGATGACTGGATGGCATCGCCGACTCAATGGACATGAGTTTGAGTGAATTCCAGGAGTTGGTGATGGACAGGGTGGCGATTCATGGGGTCACAAAGAGTCGGACACGACTGAGCAGCTGAACTGAACTGCCTGTCAGTGGTGGTAACTAGCGTCTGGGGAAATAGATGTTGGCTCTGGTCAGCAGTGCTCTAGGGACTTATTGTTGTTTAGTCCTTGGTGTGTCTGACTCTTTGCAACCCCATGAACTGTAGCACGCCAGGCTCCTCTGTCCATGGTATTTTCCAGGCAAGAATACTGGAGTGGGTTGCCATTTCCTTCTCCAGTGGATCTTCCTGACCCAGGAATCAAAGTCATGTCTTCTGCTTAGCAGGTGGATTCTTTACTGCTGAATCACCAGGTAAGCCCAACAGGACTTACTCAAATCAAGGGCAACCAGGTGCATTTGTTTGAATCTTGGACTTTGATTTTTTTTTTTTTTTTTTTTTACCCCTGCTATACCTAGTTTAAAGAGATCAGATATTTGGCACTGATTACACATTATTCTGGCCTTCCCTTGTGGCTCAGCTGGTAAATAATCCACCTGCAATGAGGGAGACCTGAGCTCATTTCCTGGGTTGGGAAGATCCCCTAGAGAAGAGAATGGCTACCCACTCCAGTAATTTTGGCCTAGAGAATTCTATGAACTGTTCTCAAAGAGTCAGACACAACTGAGTGACTTTCACTTCACTTCACTTCACACTTTATTCTAAGCAAAGTGCATTATTTTAAAATTCAATATATTAATTGAAAATGACCACTCTTAAACTAATTTTGTGGGTTAATGACTTATTTTGAGGCAAAAAGAAGTTGTATTGTGTTCTAAGAACCCCAAAACCAATTATACTCCAATATAAAAAAAACTATATTAAATTTTTTAAAAAGAACCCCATGATTTTATAATACATACAATATTGAAAATAATGTGTTGTGCTCTATTATGTTAGGGTTTAAGAATATTTCTTCAACAAGTACTAAATCTTAAATTTAACTCTTTAAGAAAACTAGATTTCTCTGGAATGTCCAAGAATAACGAGAAGAATATGGGTGTAGGATTTTGTTGTTGTTCAATCAGTAAGTCATGTTTGACTCTTCGCAACCCCATAGACTGCATCATGCCAGGCTCCCTTGTCCTTCATGATCTCATGGAGTTTTCTCAGATTCATGTCCATTGAGTTGGGGATGCTGTTTAACCATCTCATCCTCTGCCACTCTCTTCTGTTTTTGGCCACAATCTTTCCCAGAATCACCATCTCTTATTCTCTATTTTCTGATCCACTCAAATGTATCATTCAAAATAAGCACTAAGAATCATAGAACTAAGATAAGGGACTATTCATTTAAACATTGGGACGATGAAGGCAATAGCAGCCTGATTTTTCCCTCCCCACATTTTCCCAATCTCCCAAGGCAAGAATCTCTCCAGGAAAAAGCATCATCCCCCACAGTTGTTTTTGTTGTCAATAGATGCTGCTGCTGCTGCTGCTAAGTCGCTTCAGTCGTGTCCGACTCTGTGCGACCCCATAGGCGGCAGCCCATCAAGCTCCTCTGTCCCTGGGATTCTCCAGGTAAGAGTATTGGAGTGGGTTGCCATTTCCTTCTCCAATACATGAAAGTGAAAAGTGAAAGTGAAGTCGCTCAGTCGTGTCTGACTCTTCGCGATCCCAGGGACTGTAGCCTACCAGGCTCCTCTGTCCATGGGATTTTCCAGGCAAGAGTACTGGGGTGGGGTGCCATTGCCTTCTCCACAATAGAAGCTAAGGCTATGAATCGTTTGAACCACATTTTGCTGCTTATCTCTCATTTCATTGGTTTGCTATGTGTGGCTAAGTTTTCTTCCTCTAGTTATAGTAAGAACTATTAGCATGGCTATTCCTAATCTAATTCTTTCCTTTGACAGTTAAGTTTGAGTTCAAGAATGTGAGAGTGATTGGCAGTCTTTTACTTCTCTATCCATGAATAATCTTAGACTCCATTTCTTGGTTTAACTTGAAGATAGATATGGCAATTTTGCATATCGGTACTCATAGAAGATGAGCAAAAGTGGTATGTGTCACTTTCTGAAGTGACCTATAAACTTCTCCTTAAAAGTTCATCTGCTGTTGCAACCATCAGATTGATGAAGACAAGTGTAACAAATGTGAAAGGCATGCACTGACGGTAGAGTCACAGGTGACAGACAAATCCTGGATACCAGATTATCTTGTAGAGGGCCATTATTGATCAAGAATGCGAATGTTGTGCTTCATATGTGTAAGAAATACGTTTCTCTTGTGTTTGAGCTATTTATTTTGATATGTTGGTCTTGGCAGATATTGTTATCTTAAGGAAACAAATATTTTAATTCGGAAAAAGAAGACATGGAAAAATTAACTTTTCTGAGGATCAAATGAAGTGTTCTAAACAAAATCAGAAAGGGTTTTTATTTTTATTTTATTTTATTATTTTTGGTTGCACTGGGTCTTACTGCACACAGGTTTTCTCTAGTTGCAACAAGTGGGGGCTACTGTCTAGTTGTGGTGTGCAGGCTTCTCACTGCGATGGTTTCTCTTGTTGCAGAGCACGGCTATAGGCACATGGGCTTCAGTAGTTGCAGCTTATGGGCTCCGTAATTGTGGTGTATCATGGGCTTATTTGTTCCACCGCATATGGAATATTCCTGAACCAGGGATCAAACCTGTGTCCCCTTCATTGACAGACAGATTGCTACCCACTGCACCACCATGGAAGCCCAGAAAGTATTTCTAAGAGGATCTGAAATGTCTAAGATATCAGACACATCATCTTTCAGTGAAGGCCTTCCTTTAGGAATAATAAATCTTCCACACTCGCTGGAAAGTCATAATTATCAGGCCATTGATTGTTGAGAGATTTAACAGGAACTGATAAAATTGGGTTATCAGAAAAGAAAAAATAGAATAAAATTATTAATAACATTTGTTTGACTAAATGAGAGAAATATGTTCACATAACTAAAAAAATATGTTTTGCTTTTAACATGCTTTTAAAATCATGGAATCCTGATTTTACATTTTGGGATAATAAGAGGAGTTAAAGTCATGTTTATCTGACTATATTCAATTAAATATTGTCTATGATGTTACAGGCTTACAAGAGGCATTTGTGATATTCAGTGAGGTGCATTATATGCTTACTTATTTGGGCTTTGAATTGAAATTTACTCAATATACAGCCCACACCCAGTTCCATCTAAAAGCTAATATCTTATATAAAAACAATGAAATAACGTAAGAAATCAATAGAAAGAAATGAGGATTACAAGGAGATTAGAACCACAGACTCCAAGTTAGGTTTTCTGGAAAATATACAGAAGTAATATGATTCTTCTTTTCTCACTAGCATGTCACAATTTCAAAGAATAGAAAAGTAAATCAAAGAATAGAGTATAATCAGTTGACACAAGATTACAAGATTATATTATTTTGTTTGGGAGAAGGACCAGTGAAGCATCCAAGAGGTAATATAACATAGGAATTAACAAAGTTTCAACATTTGAATGGTCTAGAATGATTTTGTCTTTACCAATTTATTTCACATCATTAAAGTTTACTAATTTCATATATAATATTGACTAGAAATGATGCATATCTCATAATATCTGTGAGATATGAATGATAAAATGCAGACATGATACATAAATAGCATTTGTACATTGCAAGCTATCAACAAATGTTAGACATACTTTCTAAATAATTTTCTTTTTCTTTTTTTCTAATTACAAACAATACAAAAAAAGTTTATACAATATAGAAAATACATAAAAACACAGTACAATAATAGTAATGATTCCTTGTTAAACATTGTCAAATTATCAAACTCCTTTTTAAGAATTTTCCATGTTTAATTCATTTAATCTTTAAAAGATATTCAATACAGGTACTCTTGCCTGGAAAATCCCATGGATGGAGGAGCCCCGTAGCCTGCAGTCCATGGGGTCGCTGAGAGTTGGACACGACTCAGTGACTTCACTTTCTCTTTTCACTTTCATGCATTGGAGAAGAAAATGGCAACCCACTCCAGTGTTCTTGCCTGGAGAATCCCAGGGACTGCGGAGCCTGGTGGTCTGCTGTCTATGGGGTCACACAGAGTCGGACACGACTGAAGCAACACAGCAGCAGCAGCAGCAGTAGCACAAGTACTTAGTATTCATTTTTCAATAATGAGAAAACTAAGGCTTGAGAAAGGTACATTGACCAAGATTGTAAAACTAGTATCCAATAAATTTAATTAACACTCAAGTGTAAGCTTTTAACCAACACACCACACAACTGTTTTTCATGAAACCAATAACTATATATATATATATATCAGGCTTCCCTGGTGGCTCAGAGGTTAAAGCGTCTACCTCCAATGCAGGAGACCTGGGTTCGATCCCTGGGTCGGGAAGATCCCCTGGAGAAGGAAATGGCAACCCACTCCAGTATTCTTGCCTGGAGAATCCCATGGACGGAGGAGCCTGGTAGGCTACAGTCCACGGGGTCGCAAAGAGCTGGACATGAATGAGCGACTTCACCTCATATATTTGTGCATGCTAAGTCATTATGTGTGTGTGTATACATATATATGCTGCTGCTGCTGCTAAGTCACTTCAGTCGTGTCCGACTCTGTGTGATCCCATAGACGGCAGCTTACCAGGCTCCCCCGTCCCTGGGATTCTCCAGGCAAGAACACTGGAGTGGATTACCATTTCCTTCTCCAGGGGATTTTTCTGACCCAGGGATCAAACCCAGGTCTCCCACATTGGAGGCAGATGCTTTAATCACAACTATACACATTAATAAATTTTCACAAATTAAATACACCTATGTAAACAGTAGCCAAGTCACAGAGAAGATTATCAGAATCCATGAAAACTTCCTCATATCCCTTCCAATTTATAATATCAAAAGTATAAATACCTGTAACAAAATGAATTAGTTTAATCAATTATATATATATATATAGTATGTATTTGCTTTATGTACAAAACATAATCTAATAGTATACTACAATTATTTTATCCACTTATATTTGAATATTGAACATATTAGACCTAATGACTCTCACAGCTCTGATTTTTTTTAAAGTTAAAATATGTATTTAATGAATATTCTTAAAAACTGTAAAACCTCATGTATGATTTGAAATGTATACAGTGAAAATAAATGTATTGCAAACAGTGGAATTAATCTTGACAAATCAGTATTTTGACATGTAGAAATCAGAGTTCTTGTACAATCTTCTACTCCAAACTTTTAACAAATAATTGTAGAACTTCTCCAAGGTATTCAACTTGCTTGACTGTTAAAGGGCTTATTCTGACATCTTATTCAGAAATGCTATATTATTCATGATATGTGTAGAATTCCTTTTCTTTGCCCTGAGGGATTGTAAGGAATCATGCATCATGATTAAAGAGAATTTGAACAGTTAAATCCTTAAATCCATGTGACAAGATGTAAGACTACTCCTCTACATTATCCAGACTTTTTGGCTGGTTGCCAGTGATATTCAATCAGATGGAGACTTCTGGTAAGATGCATTGCCTCTGAATTAGAAGGTCCATATTATAGCTCATGATGAAAATACAAATGTCAGTTGAAGTGATCCAAGTCTTCTACGTTGCTTGCATTACTTCTCCTTTATGATTCAAGTAATATTAATAGCTCTTCATCCACTCAGTTGGGCATTGAAGACTCTTCTTTTATCTTCAAAATGCTTGGAAGCCTGCTGTAGACTGAGAAAATTGTTTTTCTTCTCATCACCTCTGGCCCACCTGTCTCTCCTTTTAGGCCAAATTGGACCCATCAAAATATTTTGCTTAAACACAAGTGCTCCGTGCCCAGTCGCTTAGTCATGTCGGACTCTGCAACTTCATGGACTGTAGCCTGCCAAGTTCCTCCCTCCATTGGATTTCCCAGGTAAGAATACTGGAGTGGGTTGCTGTTTTCCTCCTCCAGGGGATCTTCCTAATCCAGGGGTCGAACCTGTGTCTCCTGCATTGGCAGGTGGATTCTTTACCACTGAGCTACCTGGGAAGCCCTTAAACACAAGAACATTTAACTTAAAAATAAATAACACTTTCCATTAGTCCTGCAAGCTGATTACATTTAGCAGTTTTAAATTACCATTTTTCTTTTTTGCTTCCTTTCTCCATTGCATTGCTTTTTCATAATCTTTTATATTAAACAAACAAACAAAAAATCTATAATATAACTTAAATTCAGCCACAGAAGTACTTATCGCTTTCTTTAAGGTTTGTTTAAAACTATCTTCCAACCCCAGGGTTGATTTACTACTGTGGGGATTTAGTTCTGTGCACTTCAAAGACCTAAGAACTCTTAGAATCATTTCTAAAATACTATAGTAAATGTATTACTTAAGAGGCCTATGGTCCTGACATAACTTACTTGTATTGAATCTCAATTATGCTAGTCATTAGCTGATGACATTGGCAGATTATTTAAATTTTCTTCCTTAGCTATGAAATGGAAATAATAGTAGGATCTATATGATAGGGCTGTTGTGAGTTGATTTTTATAAAGTACTTAGTGTTTGGCACATAAGAAACACCTGTGTGTATTGATTAATTAATATTATTATTATAATAAAATTATTCCTAAAAACTATGTATAAACATTTTTGTGAAGTGCCAAAATAAAAGAAAGTCAGAGTAATGAGGTCTTGGAACCAGGAAGGTTATGAATCCTAGCCCCTTTACATGTGTGAGAGTTTAGGCTATCATATAAGCCTGTTGGGCTTCAATTTCCTCAGTTATAAAATGGGCAAATTATTCTTACCATAAGTATTGTTTCAGGGATCCAAAGATGTACTTACAGGCATGTTCCAGCAGGTAAATACACTGAAAACTCCCAATAAATATGCTTCTTCTATTTGTCTTGAGACCTGAGTGGAGCTTGTTTTTTATAGCCTATAGTCACTTGACAAGGGTAAAATAACCAGTGTTCAAGGAGCTAGTCGATTAGAGGTAGAGGCACAAAATGAATTATCTCACCTAAACATGTCACATTTTATTTTACACTCCTGCTCAACAAAGCGACAGAAAAGCACACGGTGTGGGATCTTTAAAAGAATAAACTCTATTGCACAAATAAAACATGACACATTTTATTCCTGACAGTTTTTCTACCACAGCAAGATTTATCTTTACATTCAACCAAAAAGATGGATATAACTCAGGTTGATAAGATTTACCTAGGTGAGACTGGATTAAAATAAAAGTTAAGCCATAATTTGTAATCACAAGGATTAAATGTCTTTCATTTTAGGGAAAAACAGTTGAAAATATAATTTGATCTTCCAATTATTTCTTTACTGATAACTTTGGTTATTGTGAGAGATATGATTGGAGACAGCCAAAGATTGGTAAAAATTCAAATCACATTATTTACTTTTTCTAAAATAATATTTTAATTAAAAATACATTTCTAGATATTTCATAACTTTTATCTAATCATTTGTTGATTATTTACACTAAAGGAAAAGAAGGAGATTATACCAAATATCATCTAACACTGCATTTAAATACTAACTTTTTGCAAGAGAAATAAAAGGATGATCAAACATTCACAAACACACATTTTTGATATTAAACAGATACAACTGAAAATCAGGTTCTGTTGTTTCTTTAAAATTCAAATAATGAATGAATGAATGAATATAAGCTGAAACCCATAACACTACTTTTCTTTTTCAATTTCTAAAATTATACCTAGTTTTATTTCTGAATGAGAGAAACAAGAGTAGGAATATCTTTGGAGCTCTGAAGTTTCTAAAAATTCTGAATAAGGAGAAATCTTTTCATCAAATTGCCAACATCCATTGGATCATAGAAAAAGCAAGAAAGTTCCAGAAAAACATCTACTTCACTTTACTGACTACACCAAAGCCTTTGACAGTGTGGATCACAGCAAACTATGGAAAATTCTTAAAGGGATGGGAATACCAGACCACCTTACATGCCTCCTGAGAAATCTGTATGCAGATCAAGAAGCAACAGTTAGAAGTGGACATGGAACAACAGACTGGTTCCAAATAGAGAAAGGAGTATGTCAAGACTGCATATTGTCACCTTGCTTATTTAACTTATATGCAGAGTACATCATGTGAAATAATGAGCTGGATGAAGAACAAGCTGGAATCAAGATTGCTGAGAAAAATATCAATAACCTCTGATTACCAGATGCCACCACCTTATAGCAGAAAGTGAAGAGGAACTGAAGAGCCTCTTGACGAAAGTGAAAGAGTAGAGTGAAAAACCTGGCTTAAAACTCAACTCAAAAAACCAAGATCATGACATCTGCTCCCATCACTTCATGGCATATTGATGAGGAAACCATGGAAACAGTGACAGACTTTGTTTTATCGGGCTCCAAATCAATGCAGATGGTGACTGCAGCCATGAAGTTAAAAGACGCTTGTTCCTTGGAAGAAAAGCTATGACCAACCTAAACAACATATTAAAAGGCAGAGACATTAACTTGACAACAAACGTGCATCTAGTCAAAGCTATCGTTTTCCCAGTATGGGAAATCATGTATGGATATAGGAGTTGAACCATAAAGAAGGCTGAACACCAAAGAATTGATGCTTTTTGAACTGTGTCGTTGGAGAAGACTCTTGAGAGTCCCTTGGACATCAAGGAGATCCAACCAGTCCATCCTAAAGGAAATCAGTCCTGAATATTCATTAGAAGGACTGATGCTGAAGTGGAAACTCCAATGCTTTGGCCAACTGATGAGAAGAGCTGACTCATTTGAAAAGACCTTGATGCTGGGAAAGATTGAAGGTGGGGGGAATAGGAGATGACAGAGGATGAGATGGTTGGATGGCATCACTGACTCAATGGGCATGTTTTTTAGCAAGCTCCAGGAGATGGTGCTGGACAAGGAAGCCTGGCGTGTTGCAGTCAATGTGGTCACAAAGAGTCAGACGTGACTGAGCAACTGACAAACAAAATATTTATCTCCCTTTTGTGAATAATAGGCTTCCCTGGTGGCTCAGAGGTTAAAGCATCTGCCTGGAATGCAGGAGACCTGGGTTTGATCCCCGGGTCAGGAAAACCCCCTGGAGAAGGAAATGGCAACCCACTCCAGTACTCTTGCCTGGAGAATCCCATGGAGAGAGGAGCCTGGTAGGCTACAGTCCATGGGGTTGCAAAGAGTTGGACACAACTGAGGGACTTCACTTTCTTTCACTTTGTGAATAACACTATTCCTCCATGATAGAACCTAAGAATTCACTTCTTTCTCTGACATATTTTCTTTTGATGTCATCTACTTTTATTGTTTTAGGGAGTACTGATTTTCTGATCATTTCCAAATCTCTAAGATCGTTTAAACTCTCACAGACCTCAAATTTAGTAAGAACAAATCATTACTTTTCCTTTCCAATCTATGCCCAACTCCAATGTCTTGCTACTAGGAGCCCTTTCCTGAGCCTTGTTCTCCATTATCAACACCAAAATCAGTGGTATCAGAGCAGAGTGGGAAAGTTCAGTCCACAATTTGCCTTAGACGGCTATTAAAAAGTGACTAAAATGATAGCCTAAATTTACTGTTAATTGAAGACAACTAAAGAATGCAATAAATAAAACAATAGAATGGGAAAAACTAGAGATTTCTTCAAGGAAATTAGAAATACCAAAGGAATATTTCATGCAAAAATGGTCACAATAAAGGACAGAAATGGTATGGACCTAACAGAAGCAGAAGATATTTAGAAGAGGTGGCAAAAATACACAGAAACTCTACAAAAAAGACTCAGATAACCACGATAGTGTGATCACTCACCTAGAGCCAGACATCCTGGAATGCAAAGTCAAGTGGACTTTAAGAAATATCACTACAAACAAAGCTAGTAGAGGTGATGGAATTCCAGTTGAGCTATTTCAAATCCTAAAAGATGATGCTGTGAAAGTGCTACACTCAATATGCCAGCAAATTTGGAAAACTCAGCAGTGGCCACAGGGCTGGAAAATGTCAGTTTTCATTCCAATCCCAAATAAAGGCAATGCCAAAGAGTACTCAAACTACCGCACAGTTGCACTCATCTCACATGCTAGCAAAGTAATGCTCAAAATTCTCGAAGCCAGGCTTCAACAGTACGTGAACCACTAACTTCCAGATATTCAAGCTGGATTTAGAAAAGGCAGAGGAACCAAAGATCAAATTGCTTTTTTGATGATCTGTTGGGTCATCGAAAAAGCAAGAGAGTTCCAGAAAAATATCTATTTCTGCTTTATTGACTATGCCAGTGCTTTTGACTGTGTGATTCACAACAAACTGTGGAAAATTCTTTAAGAGATGGGAATACCAGACCACCTGACCTGCCTCTTGAGAAATCTGTATGCAGGTCAAGAAGCAAGTTAAAACTGAACATGACACAATAGACTAGTTCCAAATAGGGAAAGGAGTATATAAAGAGTGCATATTGTCACCCTGCTTATTTAACTTATATGCAGAGTACATCATGAGAAACGCTGGGCTGGATGAGGCACAAGCTGGAATCAAGATTGCTGGGAGAAATATCAATAACCTCAGATATGCAGATGATACCACCTTTATGGCAGAAAGCTAAGAACTAAAGAGCCTCTTGATGGAAGTGAAAGAGGAGAGTGAAAAACTTGGCTTAAACTCAACATTCAGAAAAACTAAGATCATGGCATCTGGTACCATCATTTCATGGCAAATAAATGGGGAAACAGTGGAAACAGTGACAGACTTTATTTTGGGGCTTCCAAAATCACTGCAGATGGTGATTGCAGCCATGAAATTAAAAGACGCTTGCTCCTTGGAAGGAAAGCTATGATCAACTTAGACAGCATATTAAAAAGCAGAGACATTACTCTGCCAACAAAGGGCCATCTAGTCAAAGCTTTGGTTTTTCCAGTAGTCTTATATGGATGTGAGAGTTGGACTATAAAGAAAGCTGAGCACCAAAGAATTGATGCTTTTTAACTGTGTTGTTGGATAAGACTCTTGAGAGTCCCTTGGACTGCAAGGAGATCCAACTAGTCAATCCTAAAAGAAATGAATCCTGAATCTTCATTGGAAGAACTGTTGCTGAAGCTGAAACTCCAATACTTTGGGCACCTGAAGTGAAGAACTGACTCACTAGAAGAGACCTGTTGCTTGGGAAAATTAAAGGTGTGAGGAGAAGTGGATGACAGGGGATGACATGGTTGGATTGCATCACTGACTCAATGGATATTAGTTTCAATAGGTTCCAGGAGTTGGTGCTGGACAGGGAAGCCTGGCGTGCTTCAATCCATGAGATGACGTAGAGTCGGGTATGACTGATTGTCTAAACTGAACTGAGAGAATACAAAAATCTTTGAAACTTGAAATATATTTTATTACAAAAGAAGATTTTAATGAACAGGAGTCACCATTTTTTTTTCAACACACCAGGTAGTAGACTCTTACATGATTACTTTAAGTGAATCAAATATCATCAAGCCTGAAATAACTGAGGAGGAAAATATATATCTATATGCATAGATATTAATTTGTATGTATTATTTGTTAGATATTTAAATTCCAACTTCAATATTTACTAGCTCTATGAATGTATGAATTAACTTTTAATTCATTTGAATCCTGTCTCTTATACACATCTGGAACTGAAGAGCCTCTTGACGAAAGTGAAAGAGTAGAGTGAAAAACCTGGCTTAAAACTCAACTCAAAAAACCAAGATCATGACATCTGCTCCCATCACTTCATGGCATATTGATGAGGAAACCATGGAAACAGTGACAGACTTTGTTTTATCGGGCTCCAAATCAATGCAGATGGTGACTGCAGCCATGAAGTTAAAAGACGCTTGTTCCTTGGAAGAAAAGCTATGACCAACCTAAACAACATATTAAAAGGCAGAGACATTAACTTGACAACAAACGTGCATCTAGTCAAAGCTATCGTTTTCCCAGTATGGGAAATCATGTATGGATATAGGAGTTGAACCATAAAGAACAGGGGAAAATATTTAGAACTCAAATCAATTTTGTGTTTGTGTTCAATTTTTGTTATAAATGTGTCATTCATATTAGAAAAAATAATTTAATTATGAGAAAAACCAATAAGTAATGGACCAGAAATATATTTAATATATTAAACAGTCAGCAATAATTAAGTTTTAGCCATATGCTCTATTGGAGTACTATGCATTATGCTCTACTCACATTGCCTCATTTAATTCTTTCAATAATCCCATGAGAATAGATATCATTATTAACCTTATTTTGTACGGGAGGAATCTGACTATTCCTGAGGAACAGAGAGGCTAATTAATTTGCTCAACATTAGACACATTAGCATTAAACATAGATTAAAACTAGGAACTGTCTGAATAAAAGACCTAAATTACTCTGGTAGATTGACAATTCCAATAGAAAAGTTTATAAAGAAAAAAAATGCAATTTTAAAGAATATCCCTCTTTTCTTTTATTATTTTGACACACTTACTTGCAAATCCACAGCTTATTTAAACCCAAATCTCCACCAGGTGTACTCCTGATCTTGTGCAGCTGAATACATTCTTAGTTGTTTAGTGGCTCAGTCGTATCTGACTCTGCAACCCCATGGACTGCAGTCTGCGAGGCTTCCCTGTCCTTCACTATCTCCCAGAGTTTGCTCAAAGTCATGTCCACCGAAGCAGTGATGCCATCCAACCATCTCATCCTCTGTTGTCCCCTTCTTCTCCTGCCTTCCATCTTTCCCAACATCAGGGCCTTTTCCAAGGAGTCAGCTCTTCATGTCAGGTGCCCAGTGTATTAGAGCTTCAGCATCAGTCCTTCCAGTGAATATTCATGGTTGATTTCCTTTCGGATTGACTGGTGTGATCTCCTTGCTGTCCAAGGGACTCTCAAGAGTCTCCTCCAGCACTAGAATTTGAAAGCATCAATTCTTTGGCGCCCAGCCTTCTTTGTGGTCCAATTCTCACATCCGTACATGACTACTGGAAAAGCTATAGCTTTGAATATGTGGCCTTTGTCATCAAAGTGATGTCTTTGCTTTATAATATGTTGTCTAGGTTTGTCATAGCTTTTCTTCCGAGGACAAAGAGTCTTTTAAATTCATGACTGCAGTCCCCATCCACAGTGACTTTGGAGCCTAAATAGTCTGTTCACTGTTTCTATTTCTCCCTCATCTATTTGCAATGAAGGGATGGGACTGAATGCCATGATCTTAGTTTTTTGAATTCCTATCAACATACAGACGTAATGAAATTTCTCCCATCATTTTTTTTTTTAATTTTCATCTTTTTTTCTTGAAGCTCCTTTTCTTTCTCTACTTGTTTATGTCCCATTGATTGGTACGTCTCTGGAAACAAAACTCTGACGATAGATATTCCTTGTATCCAGTTTCTTCTTTAATGTTTTCTCTCTTGAATGTATTCATCTGGCTCTGATATTTCCACTCTTCAGAAACTACTTATCCTGGTTGACCATGACCTTTACTTGGCTAAATTTATTGTCACCATATTAGGCCAATCTGTATCATTTAAGAAAGTACTCCTTTTCTAGATAAATTTTCTATTTGGCTTTCAGGATACACCACACTCTTGATTTTTCTACTTCTCCCAACATAATTTCTTCTAATTCTCTTTGGTTTGTTCTTCTTCTTATCAGTCACTTAATGGTTGAATGCCCAAAGGCTTAGTTTAGGAGCATTATCTTTTCTATCTAAAGTCAATCTCTTGAATATCTCATCTAGTCTCATCATTTATATGCTGAAGACACTCATTGTGCTTAACTGAAACTTTATGTCCATTAATTAGTAATTTCCCATTTCCTTCTTTTTTCAGCCCCTAAAATCATCATTGTACTCTTTGATTCTATAAATTTAACTGTTTTTGATACTTCATTTAACTGGAATCATGTAGTAGTTATTTTCTGTGTCTTGCTTATTTCACTTAGCATAACATCCTCAAGATTCATGCAGATTGTCACATATTGCAAAATTTCCTTCTTTTTAAAGAATGGATGTATACATTCCATTATATGTATGTATGACATTTTCTTCATCTGTCAACAGACATTTAGATTGTTTCAGCATCTTGTATATTATAGTGCTGCAATGGCCATGGAAAAGTTAGTATTTATTTGAAATCTTTTTCTTTTGGATAATTTCTCAGGAAGAACTGGAGCATATGATCCTTCATTTCATTTCTCTCAAATCCATCAAGGAACCTATCAGGAAATCCACTTTAGATGTACCTGCAAACTATACTCGGAGATTTGGGACCTGTGAATTTACAATTTTCATCAAATTTGGAATGTTTTCTGTCATTATGTCCTCAAAATTTTTTTCTGACCCTTTCTGTTAGATTTTATCCCATAGATGGCTTTTGCTCTTTTAGTTTTTAAATTCTTTTTCCTCTGTATGTTTATTTGAATTAGTTTCCACTGCTTTGTCTTTAATCTTGTTAAGCCTTTGTTCTGCCATGACTAATTAATCCCTATTATTCATTAATGCTGTTAACTCCATCCAGTGTATCTTTCATCTCAGATAGATTTTTTTATATCTAGAAGTATGATTTGAATTTTATGTATATCTTCTGTGTCCCTACTTAACTATTTGACACTATATTCCATGGACATGACAGAAAATTCCATGAACAGAGGAGCCTGGTGGGCTCCTCCTGGTGGGTTGTAAAGAGTCAGACACAACTGAGCAACTGACACACACACACACACCATAGTTATAACGTTTCTTTCTGCTGTTCTAAAATTCATGTCAGATTTTATTGGTTGATTATTCTCTTCACTATAGGCTGTATTTTATTGCCTTGAGAAATATTTGATTGAATGCCAGATATTTTGAATTTGTTAATCAAAATTTCAGAATCAAAAGCCTGATTGAAATAAAGAGGCATTTCTTTGGGGTTTGTTAAGACCACAGCCTGGGAGACAAAGTTTCAAGAAGCACTAAATTTTGTTCTGTGCTGTGTTGTTCTTAGTTGCTCAGTCATGTCCAACTCTTTGTGATCCCATGGACTGTAGCTCACCAGGCTCCTCTGTCCATGAGGATTCTCCAGGAAAGAATACTAGAGTGGGTTGCATGCCCTCCTGTAGGGGATCTTCGCAACCCAGGGATCAAACCTAAGTATCCTGCAATGCAGGAGAATTCTTTACCATATGAGCCACCAGGGAAGCTCAACAATGTCCTAGTCTTGTCTGACTCTTTGCAACCCCATGGATTGTAGCCCACCAAGTTCCTCTGCCATGGGGATTCTTCAGGCAAGGGTACTTGAGTGGATTGCCATGCCGTCCGCCAGGGATTTATCCAACCCAGGTCTCCTGTCTTGCAGGAGGATTCTTTACCATCTGAGCCACAAGAGAAGCCTAACTGGACTACAAAATGAGAAAGGTTATAAGGACAAAACCCCTAAAGCCACAGTTGCTTGAGTTGTGTATAACAAATTGTAATTGGAACTGGCAAGAAGTAAGAGTACTTGTTAAGCAGGGATTATACCCATGTATGTATGCTCACTTGTGTCTGACTCTCTTGTGACCCATAAACTGTAGCCTTCCAGGCTCCTCTGTCCATGGGATTTCCCTGGCAAGGATATTGGAGTGGGTTTCTGCTTCCTTCTTCAGGGGATCTTCCCAACCTAGGGATCAAAACCATGTCTCCTGCATTGGCAGGCAAAAGCAGAAATTTGTTGCCGCCTAAATGGTTGCTGTTATGAGTCAACAACTTTGAGACCACAAGACTGCAGGTAGTAGATGTTCTTTTAAAACCAGTTAGTAGTGTCCTTGACTTTGGTACAGTTCACAAAAAGTTTGAGTTTTCAGTGGTGCAGGGACTTGTCCAAGACCAAATGCTCAATGGCCATCCAACTCTGTTTTGTATTCCTGAACCATGATTACTCCATTATGATTTCAGTCTGCCTCAATTTTTACCTTGTGAAGTACTGGATTCTTTTGCATTCCTGTAAACCTTAAGCTTTGTTCTGGGATGTAGCTAATTTATTTGGACACAGTTTGATCGTTTCAGGTCTTGCTTCTATGATTTTTTAGGTAGTTATTGAACAGAGATCAATCTATAGCTAATTATCTAAGTACTAATGCAAGACACTTACTCCTTGGAAGAAAAGTTATGACCAACCTAGATAGCATATTCAAAAGCAGAGACATTACTTTGCAAACAAAGGTCCATCTAGTCAAGGCTATGGTTTTTCCAGTGGTCATGTATGGATGTGAGAGTTGGACTGTGAAGAAAGCTGAGCACTGAGGAATTGATGCTTTTGAACTATGGTGTTGGAGAAGACTCTTGAGAGTCCCTCGAACTGCAAGGAGATCCAACCAGTCCATTCTGAAGGAGATCAGCCCTGAGTGTTCTTTGGAAGGAATGATGCTAAAGCTGAAACTCGAGTACTTTGGCCACCTCATGCGAAGAGTTGACTCATTGGAAAAAATCCTGATGGTGAGAGGGACTGGGGGCAGGAGGAAAAGGGGACGACAGAGGATGAGATGGCTGGATGGCATCACCGACTTGATGGATATGAGTTTGAGTGAACTCTGGGAGATGGTGATGGACCGGGAGGCCTGGTGTGCTGTGATTCATGGGGTCACAAAGAGTCAGACATGACTAGGCAACTGAATTGAACTGAACTGAATGCAAGATCTTCCTGAGTTCTCTATTCAGTGCTCTGAATTATGAGTTTTTCTGGTCCAGCTTCTGAGAATAGGCATTGAGACCATTCTTGTGTGAGAGCTGGGAAGTGTTCTCTATTTGGATCCTCAAGCTTGCGTGATTTCTCATACATTTGCTCTGATGAGTAATTCTCAGAATACTCCAGATATCCCTGTGCATTTCTTTCTCGCTGTGCAGCTCTCACATTTTTGGTAGTCTACTCTGTGAACTATGGTTAGCTTGTTTTCTCTGGAATCTCAGCTCTTCTTCAATTCACAGAATTCTCAAGGCTCAGCTTTAGTGGTCCCTCCTACACTATGGCTTCTAAACTCTCTCAAAGCTATAGAGCTCACCTCATTTCCTTTCTGTCTCTCAGGGATTTCTGTCCTCCATTGCGTAATGTCCAATGTTTACAAAAATGTTGCTTTGTATATTTAGTCAGAATTTTTTTTTTTTGGACCTTTCAGATATGGGAGAGAATCACAGCCCTGTTAACTCCAGTTTTGATAGGGCCTGACGTTACCCTATGACTCTTGCAAAAAAAAGAAATAAAATAAAAAGGGGGATATAATATTTTTAAATATAGTCACAAAGAACATATATGTGTTTCTTAATACAATACAGACTTCTTGTACATCTTTTAAAATTATTTCATGTAACTTCATTTTCATATTTATTCTTACACTGTTTATATTATTTAAATCTTTATAAATTATAGCAACAAAATTTACATTACTTTGAGTAAGTTATAGTAAATTAGAAATAAAAACAATTATATTTTCTTACCTTTATTGGATAGACCAATTACATTTGGTCCTTAAGGATAGAAAGGAAAT
>SJYT01011339.1:235630-257267 GCA_006410635.1 Cephalophus harveyi
AGAGATATATAAAAGTTAAGCAAGAAAAATGAAAAAATATAACCCATAAACATTGATATAAAAAAAGTTATTAGATAAGTTAAACAGATACAACTGAAGAAAGCTGTAGTGAATTGAAAGTTCTGAGGAAATTATCCAGAATTCAGTGCAGAGAGGCAAAGAGAGGAAATTATGAAGTAAAAACAATAATGTAAAGAATAGAGTGTGATATTCTAATGTATATCAAATCAGACTATTAGAAAGATTAGAGAAAATGAAAGAAATCTGATATTTGAAGAGAAGATAACTGTGTATGCTCTAGTAATGATGAAAGACAAGAATCCACAGACATAGGAAGCACAAGATATTCTCAACAAGGTTAAAAAAAGAAAAAGATGTATAAACTAGAGAATATTAAATGCAAAGAGATGGTCCAAGAGAAAGAAGTAACATTTTTAAAAATTGTTTCATTTATTTATTTGGCTGCATAGCGCTTTAGCTGTGGCACATGATGTCTTCACCGTGGCCTGCAAGACCTTTTGGTGCAGCACATGGACTCCAGCTGTAGTGCACACGCTCAGTAGTTGTGGCACCCAGGCTTAGCTGCTCTGTGGCATATGGGTTCTTAATTCCCAAGAAGAGATCAAACCTGCATCCCCTGCATTGCAAAGTGGATTCTTCACCACTGGACCACCAGAGAAGTCCCAGAAATAAGTAATATTGAAATCAGACTTATATCAGAAACAGTGTAAGCCAGAGAACACAGGAAAGATTATGAAAGTTTGAGAAACATTTTTAAGGAAAAATATATATATACTAATAAAGATGATACAAGTATATTTTGGGGAAAGTTACTACCAACAGAAATATATGAAAAGACTTTCTTTTCAAAATTTAGAAAAAAAGAGAAAAAGAATTAAGATGTGAAATAGATAGAAAAGAAGAAAAATAGAATGCATTAGAAAATAAAAGATATAACCTCTAAACATACAAAAAAGGAAAAGTAGAATATGACAGAAGAAAATATAATTTTCCAAATGGTCTTACATAAGAATGAGAAAATTATAAAAGAACTAAACAATACAGACAATCAAGAAAAAGGAAGTTAATTGTCTATTTTGATTGGTATTGTCAAGACAAGTTAATATTTTATAAACTGAAAATGAATGCTTTGTGAAGATTCAGTGGAAAATCCACTTAACTTGGAAGAGGAAGATAGAGTTGAGCACAGTTTGCATTTGAGCTTTGGCAGACTACTTAAATATTCTGAGCAGAAGTATTCTTATCTATAGCATCACATTACTTGTTTATATAAGTTTTCTATGAAGAGTAAATGAGATAATACATTTTTCAGAGCTTTACTCATGCACATTGATTTAATCACTTTGCATTGTTAAATATTACAATATTTATATTGCACTATTTAACTTTAATTAAATATACTATAAGCCTGAAAGTTTATATTTTCTGTGAAAGATTAACAAAATTCCATTTATCCAGGGTTAGTTTGGGACTTTGGAAATGTCATGTACACACTGCTATATTTAAAATGTATAACCAACAAGGACCTATTGTATAGCACATGGAACTCTGCTCAGTTTTATGTGCCAGGCTAGATGGGAAGAAGATTTGAAGGAGAATGGATATATGTATACATATGGCTGAGTCCCTTTGCTGAAACTATCACTACATTGTTAATTGGATATACCACAATACAATATAAAAGTTTAAAGTTTGGAAGAAAATGTCTACTTCTCCAATTAAAAACAGTTCTTTGTGACATGAAGATTTAAATATAATTCTCACTGTCAATGAATAGTAAACAACCTGTCTCTTATACACATCTCCCGGAGGGGAGAACCTNTCACTACATTGTTAATTGGATATACCACAATACAATATAAAAGTTTAAAGTTTGGAAGAAAATGTCTACTTCTCCAATTAAAAACAGTTCTTTGTGACATGAAGATTTAAATATAATTCTCACTGTCAATGAATAGTAAACAACACATGTTCCAGTTTTGAACTGTCATTTACATTTTAACAAATAAATAATATTCAACATTCTGCACTTTACATTGGAGGTTATTTAGGCTCTAAATATATATGATATATACTGCTATAAATATATTTTAAGCATTGTTGAATATTTCTAGATGCTAAAACTATAACTTTACTTGAATAGAAATAAAGACCATAAAAAGAAATAATTCACAAACAAAAGACAACCAAAACAATATGGAACAAATTTGCCTGGGGATGTGATAGGCTAAGGAATCAAATATAACTAGAGGCTACATTAATCATTATTTTAATGCATATATGGGCTCCCAAGAGGAAGAAAAATTCCTGTGTAATATCTTCCCTACATTAAAAGCAAACACAAATAAAAATCAGTTGGCTAAAAGGTGAGGGAGCTTAGAAGAAATACTAATACCAACTCAGAGACTCAACCTTGAATGACACTAAACCTGTGTATTTTATATTTAGTTTCTTTAAAAGAATCAAAGTTATCTCATGAAAGTAGTATACTTGGAGGCCTGCAGGAGCAAATGCAAATTTTCTCTGGAAACCAAGAATACCCAACATATGTCCTCTGTGATCCCACAAATTAAAATTAAAATTGTTGAACTCATAAACAAAGATCACCAAACATTTAAGAGAACATGAAACTATCAGAGTCAGAGAAACAAATTGAAGAAATATCCCTATTAATTTATATTTCTATAACACTTCAGATAATAGAGTATAAAATAGATAATAAATGTATAGAAAGGACTTTTGGACTCTGTGGGAGAGGGAGAGGGTGGGATGATTTGGGAGAATGGCATTGAAACGTGTATACTATCATGTAAGAATGAAGCACAAGCCTATGTTCGATACAGGATACAGGATGCTTGGGGCTGGTGCACGGGGATGATCCAGAGAGATGATGTGGGGTGGGAGGTGGGAGAGGGATTCAGGATTGGGAGCTCGTATACACCCATGGTGGATTCATGTCAATGTATGGCAAAACCAATACGGTATTGTAAAGTAAAATAAAGTAAAAATAAAATTAAAATAAAAAAAAATAAAATAAAATATTTTACCAAAGTTACTTATTAATTACAAAGGAGAAGTTCTTTTAAATTATAGAAATTTAGAAAACACCACTTTATCCAACTTATCAAAGCTAACACAGCCAATTTGGGAGCATAATGACATTATGCACCCTACCTAAAAAGATTCACTGAGGAGAACATACTATCACTTTGGTAATTTTCTTGCCAAAAATGCATATCTTGAATCTAATCATGAGAAAATACCAGACAAATGAAAATGGAGGTACATTGTACAAAGCAGATGGCTTAAAGTCTTCAAATATATCAAAGTCAAAAAGCACAAGAGTCTAAAGAACTGCTCCAAATTAGACACCAAAGAGATATGAAAACTAAATGTAATGCAGGATCCTGGATATGATCCTGGACGAGAAACAATCAATTGGTATTCAGGAAATTTTAAGGACAATTGATAAAAAGAAAAAAAAAAATGACCTATCAAATTAATATCAAATTTCGTTTTTTATAATTTCGTTTGTGTAGGAGAATGGCATTGTTCTTAGTCTTAGTATATGCACACTGACAGGTTTAAGTACAAAAAAACATGATGTCTTGATCTTATTCAAAAATTTTTTTCCAGGAAAAAATACATACAGTGAAAGGGAGAGCAAGCAAATGGATAAATACAAATACTTCATGGAAACCTTTTCCAAGGCAAACCATTCAATATCACAGTAATCCAAGTCTATGCCCCAAGCCGTAATGCTGAAGAAGCCAAAGTTGAACGGTTCTATGAAGACCTACAAGACTTTTTAGACTAACACCCAAAAAAGATGTCGTTTTCTTTATAGGGGATTGGATTGCAAAAGTAGGAAGTCAGGAAACACCTGGAGTTAACAGGCAAATTTGGCCTTGGAATGCGGAATGAAGCAGGGCAAAGACTAATAGAGTTTTGCCAAGAAAATGCACTGGTCATAGCAAACACCCTCTTCCAACAAGACAAGAGAAGACTCTACACATGGACATCACCAGATAGTCAACACCGAAATCAGATTGATTATATTCTATGCAGCCAAAGATGGAGAAGCTCTATACAGTCAACAAAAACAAGGCCGGGAGCTGACTGTGGCTNGCACTGGTCATAGCAAACACCCTCTTCCAACAACACAAAAGAAGACTCTACACATGGACGTCACCAGATGGTCAACACCAAAATCAGATTGATTGTATTCTTTGCAACCAAAGATGGAGAAGCTCTATACAGTCAGCAAAAACAAGACCGGGAGCTGACTGTGGCTCAGATGATGAACTCCTTATTGCCAAATTCAGACTTAAATTGAAGAAAGTAGGGAAAACCACTAGACCACTCAAATATGACCTAAAACAAATCCCTTATGATTATACAGTGGAAGTGAGAAATAGATTTAAAGGACTAGATCTGATAGAGTGCCTGATGAACTATGAACAGAGGTTTGTGACATTGTACAGGAGACAGGGATCAAGACCATCCCCATGGAAAAGAAATGCAAAAAAGCAAAATGGCTGTCTGGGGTGGCCTTGTAAGGCTTGTAATAGCTGTGAAAAGAAGAGAAGTGAAAATCAAAGGAGAAAAGGAAAGATATAACCATCTGAATGCAAAGTTCCAAAGAATAGCAAGGAGAGATAAGAAAGCCTTCCTCAGCAATCAATGCAAAGAAATAGAGGAAAACAACAGAATGGGAAAGAAGATGTGTATAAGAGACAGGAAAGAAACCATTTAATAGAAATTTAAAATGAATTATAATGGAATAATGAAATTATTACACAGAAAATTTGTGGACTGCAGTAAAAACAATATTTTGAAGATAATATATGACCCTCAGTGTTTACATCAAAAGAGCAGAGAAACTGAAAGTTAAAAATTCCAATGTTTAAACAAAGAAGGTAGCAAAAAAAAAAAAAAGACAATAATACCTGAGAATTAGTGGGAAAAATAAAATAATGAAGATAATACCAAAATTACTAAAAAGAAATATAAACGAACCTCCATTTTTAGCAGATGGGAACCCACATATATGGAGGACAACTATAGATATATGCATGTAAATAGAGATGATCTCCAAACCCAAAAGGTATTTGTTCTTATAAAATATCAATAAAATTAGAAAACTTCTGGCTTAGATTGCTATCATAATAGAATCCTTATTATTTAATAGGTATTTGGTTAATAATTGCTACTTTTTTCAGCATCTCTGGCAACTAGTTTTGCCCTTGAGATTAAGTTCTGGGCAATTTCATGAAAGCAGAATCTTCCTTAAAAGAAGATTGTTATTGACACCGAACAAATGTCCATTTTTCTTTCTCTTTTTTGTCCCTCTTATGGCTAGAAGGAAACACGATGGCTGGGGATGAAGGAGCTATCCTAGTCAATGAAGTGCCTTTGGAGTTAGAGACAAAGGAGGAGTACACAGTGATCTAGAAGAGGATAAATGCCTATGGTCTTGTGGAGCAAAGTTTATATCTGTACTGATCTACTTGCATTCCAACCTAAACAGAAGTAAATTACTATCTTTTGTCTCACTTGAATCACTGTTATTTTTGTGCCTGCCTACTCAGTTACTCAGTTGTGTCCAACTCTTTAGGACCCATGGACTGTGGCCCACCAGGCTTTTCTGTCTGTGGAATTTCCCAGGCAAGAATCCTGGAGTGGGTTGCCATTTCCATCTCTAAGGAATCCTCCCAATTGGCAGGTGGATTCTTTACCACTGCACCACCTAGGAAGCCCCCACTGTTATTTTTAGTCACTGCTAACTTGTTGACAAAGATCAAATTTTGCAGGAGGAAAAGACTCCAACAGGAGATTGTTGCCGTAGTTGCAATCCCATGGACTGAAACATGTCAGGGTCCTCTGTCTTTCACTGTCTTCCAGAGTTTGTGCAAATCCATGTCCATTATGTCAGTCCATCTAACCATCTCATGCTCTATTGTCCCCTTCTCCTCCTTCCCTCAGTCTTTCCCAACATCAAGGTCTTTTGCAGTGATGGCTCCTCACATCAGGTAGCCAAAGTATTGGAGCTTCAGCTTCAGCATCAGTCCTTCCAATGACTATTCAGGATTGATTTCCTTTAGGATTGACAGGTTTGATCTTCTTCTTGTCCAAGGGACTCCCAAGAGTCTTCTCCAGCATCACAGTTCAAAAGTATAAATTCTTTGGTGCTCAGCTTTTTTTATGGTCCAAATCTCTCATCCATACATGACTACTGGAAGAACCATATCTTTGACTGTATGGAAGTTTATTGGCAAGGTGATATCTCTGCTTTTTAATACACTGTCTAGGTTTGTCATAGCTTTCCTTCCAAGGAGCAAGCATCTTTTAATTTCATGGTTGCAGTTACCATCCACAGTATTTTGGAGCCCAAGGAAATAAAATCTGTCACTACTTCCACTTTTCCCCCTCCTACTTACTGTTAAGTGATGACAAGAGATACCTTCTCTTTTTTTCAAT
Source organism: Cephalophus harveyi (assembly GCA_006410635.1). Classification (NCBI taxonomy): domain Eukaryota; kingdom Metazoa; phylum Chordata; class Mammalia; order Artiodactyla; family Bovidae; genus Cephalophus; species Cephalophus harveyi. The sequence goes on from SJYT01011339.1 coordinate 242,132, forward strand.
TAAAAATAAGGTGAATCATCAATTAAGAGTTAATTGGGTTTGAAAGGATGAATTTAAAGTTCTGATCAGAAAGGAGAAATCATCATTTCAGAAACTAAGCATATCAGGGAACAAGCTAGTACTGAGAAAGAATTTTAAGTGGACCCCTATAGTGGTGACAGTTATTTAAAAATTGCACCAATTTGCCAGAAAGTATAATTTTTGCCCAACATGTGTTAAGTGTTCAAATTGAAGTACAGAGAAGGCTGATAGTTGGGGGGGGGGGGAATATATATATATATATATATATGATTTTACCAGGAGATTATTCAGGATAGAAATTGTGGCAACAATCGAAAGTATTTGGCAGATATTTATTATAATACATGGAACACAGGACCTAGATCGGTCTAAGGGAAAAATAAGAAGTGAGGAAATGATGGAACTTAATGAAGTTTAGGAATTTTGTAGATATTCAGGAAGAGATATGCAGGTTTTGAAGTGCATTGTCCAAGGGTGAAATTATTTCATTCAAGATGTTTTAACTTCTTTCCAAGTGCTCAGTTCAAAGACTTTCCCTTCTGCCGCCTGTAACTGGTGAAAACAAGACTGGAAAATTGGAGAATAATTGCCTTAGGCAATTACAGATAAAAGCAATGTAGTTTAATAAGAAAATTTTGAACATTTTCAAAAAATAAGGGAAAAAAAAGGTCTTCAAAGAACCTCTTTTCCAACGTCTATATATAACATCTTCTAGAGGTATAAAATTACTCTTGCCCAAAGAATTATGCTAGAAATTAGTGTGAATATACATAATATTAATAAAAATATAAGCATTCTCATTATCCAAAATCTCTTTAAGTGAACTCACAAACCCAGTAGACTTGGATATATTTTTTTCAGATTCTTATGGAGAAAATTGTATCCCTTCCTATCTAAACTCTTATTCCTTGAACTCTCTTTGATATTTGAAATGGGGGCCAAATATATCTCCATATTAAGGGAATCCATTTAGGTGTATGTGTCACATTTTTCTTTCAATCTTCAATCTAAAATTGTTATTCCAGATGGTGATCCTAAGATGGCAGAGGAATAGGATGGGAAGACCACTTTCTCCCCCCACAAATTCATTGAAAGGTCATTTGAACGCTGAGCAAATACCACAAAACAACTTCTGAAGGCTGATGGAGGACACCAGACACCCAGAAAGGCAGCCCATTGTCTTCAAAAGAAGGTGGGACAAAATATAAAAGATAAAAGGAGAGATAAAAGAATTAGGGAGGGAGACCCGTCCAGGGAGGGAGTCATAAAAGAGGAGAAGTTTCCAAACACCAGGAAACCCTCCCCCCAGCGGGTCTGTGGGAAGTTTTGGAATCTCAGAGGGCTACATAACTGGGAGGAAAAAAAATAAATAAATAAAACCCACAGATTATGCACCTAACTGCAACCCCCAGCGGAGAATTAGCCCAGATGCTTGCATCCACCGCCATCAAGTGGGAGCTGAACAGGGAGGCACTGGTTGCATTGCTTAGGGTAAGAACCAGACCTGAATGCCCTGAGGGCAATCTGAGGGAGCTAACCTTAGATAGCAACCCAAACCATGGGATAGCCAGAGGGAGAAAAAAAAGAGGAAAGAGAGAGAGAGAACTATCCTGTGAAAAGCTCTAACCTAAGGCACTGCTGCAAGAAGGCATCAGAGGGCAGACACCCTGAAACCATACTCACAGAAAACTAGCCAATCTAATCACACTAGGACCACAGCCTTGTCTAACTCAATGAAACTAAGCCATGCCCGTGGGGCAACCGAAGTCGGGCAGGTCATGGTGGAGAGGTCTGACAGAATGTGGTCCACTGTAGAAGGGAAGGACAGACCGCTTCAGTATTCTTGCCTTGAGAACCCCATGAACAGTATGAAAAGGCAAAATGATAGGATACTGAAAGAGGAACTCCCCAGGTCAGAAATAAATCCAGAAAGAATGAAGGGATTGAGCCAAAGCAAAAACAATATGCAGCTGTGGATATGACTGGTAATAGAAGCAAAATCCGATGCTGTAAAGAGCAATATTGCATAGGAAACTGGAATGTCAGGTCCATGAATCAAGGCAAATTGGAAGTGGTCAAACAAGAGATAGTAAGAGTCGACATTGTAAGAATCAGCAAATTAAAATGGACTGGAATGGGTGAATTTAAGTCAGATGACCATTATATCTACTACTGCAGGCAGGAATCCCTCAGAAGAAATGGAGTAGCCATCATGGTCAATAAAAGAGTCCAAAATGAGTACTTGGATGCAATCTCAAAAACGACAGAATGATCTCTGTTCGTCTCCAAGGCAAACCAGACAATATCACAGTAATCCAAGTCTATCTCCCAACCAGTAATGCTGAAGAAGCTGAAGTTGAACGGTTCTATGAAGACCTACAAGACCTTTTAGAACTAACACCCAAAAAAGATGTAATTATACAGAGTGAAGTAAGCCAGAAAGAAAAACACCAATACAGTATACTAACACATATATATGGAATTCAGAAAGATGGTAATGATAACCCTGTATGCGAGACAGCAAAAGAGACACAGATGTATAGAACAGACTTTTGGACTCTGTGGGAGAGGGAGAGGGTGGGATAATTTGGGAGAATGGCGTTGAAACATGTATACTATCATGTAAGAAATGAATCGCCAGTCTATGTTTGATACAGGATACAGGATGCTTGGGGCTGGTGCATGGAGAAGATCCAGAGAGATGATATGGGGTGGGAGGTGGAAGGGGGGTTCAGGATTGGGAGTTCATGTACACCCATGGTGGATTCATGTCAATGTATGGCAAAACCAATACAGTATTGTAAAGCAAAATAAAGTAAAAATTAAAATAAAAAATAAAAAACATGGACTGTGGAGGACCATATTGCCTGGGTTTCAATCCCAACTATAACACTTAGTATGTGTGTAATTTGGGGCCAGTAACTTAACTTTTCTATGTCCGATTTTTAACCTACAATGAGGATAAAATTAATACCTACAGACTCCTTTGGTAACTGCAGGTTATACTAAAATCCACAGTTATCAAGTCCCATATGGGAAATGACATGGTACAGTCAGCCCTCCATATTCACAATTCTGTATCAATGGATACAAAGAGCTGAGTGTATTTCATAGTGTCACTATGTTAATATTTATATTAAATATAAATGAGTTATTATTTATGAAGTTGTTAATATAGTATCTGGCATATATTATGTGTAATGTAATTGTTTATTGAATACAATATGGAGGGTTAATTAATTGCTTAGGAGATAAAAGAAATGTTGACCCCAGTGGCACATTTAAGAGAAATACTTCTGAGAATAGGCATTACTTAATAAAAGTCTTTAAAGATGAGTCATATTTTACAAAAAAGACAAGAAGCAGGAAACAAAAAAGGATACATGAGTGTGCCAAGTCACTAGAATATCTAGTAAAGGTCTAGCAAAGGGCCTTCTACAGCTAGAAGAAAGCCTTCATTAAAAAGAGCAAATGAAACAGTCTGATCAGGAGGATGGGAACAAATTGCAAAAGAACAAGTTAAAAACAAAATTATGGTAATCAAGCAATGGAGTTTTTAAATTTAGAAAGAGTGGTGTGATTAGATTTGTTTTAGACAAGTTTCATTTATAGTATGGAAGAGTAATTGGATTAACAGCTACTAGAGATATGATGACTGGTTAAGAAATCAGTCTGGGAAGAGACATCCTGGCCCAGAAAAGCATGATGTTGAAGCAGGCCAGGAGAAGGAGGTGAGGAAACATGGCTCCATCTTAGTAGAAAATAAAACCTTTCGCATGGGTGAAATGACCAACCTCCTCCAGGAGAGAAGCTAACATACTCTGTAAAATGCTTAAGCAATTTTATGATAAATGCTGGTGTTGTAAGATTTCTTCTGGGAAACTTATAACCTACCAGTATAGCTAGTTGTCAGTTAAGAGTAATAACATTTAACCAGATATTCTCTTTTTCTTGTATTTAGTCTAACCAGGGTCATCTGATCATTCTTTTTCCTTGTAATATAATGTCCCAACTAAAAGATGATCTTGAAATTAATCTTCTTAGGTCTCCTTCCTTTGAGAAAACTTGATATAAAATTTGACACATGCCCATCACCAAATTAGCAGGAAAATAACAGACAAAGAAAGCAGAAATTTGGAGGAAAACAATGCCATTGGTTGGAAGTTTTTGAGTTAAAAGAACCTGCAGAATATCCAGGTAGAAAGTTGGAGGAGGATGAAAGTAGCTACTATTTGTTGAGTGTGCTACATAGAAGGCACCATGACAAATATTTACTTATCTGTAAACTTAACAACAATTGTGCAATTAATATCATCATTCCTATTTCATGGATATAAACACTGAAATAAAAGGATGCTATGAAATGTTCCCAAGCCCACTTAACTAGTAGATTGCTACAATGAGATCCAGATCCTAATACCCTGATGTTAAAGTCTATTGCAAACTTTATTATACCAAACTCAGTCTGGCATCTAGTGATTAGGAATGATTATTTATTGTCACAAATGCAATTGTTAATAAGTTGTAAAAATTATTCATGTCTCAATTAAACATAATATTGAAAGATCTACTCCATTCTCAAGTCAATTTTTAGATTTGAACACAGGCTAGCTGTATATTAGAATCATCAAGAGCACATTTTTAGACTCAGACATATCCAGGTTTGAATCGGTGACTTATAACTTGCTGGGCCTTAGTATCCTTATCTGTAAGAAGGATATAATGTTTGTCTCATAAGACTTCTGTGAGTATTTGACAAGAATGTTGCAAGTGCATGACAAATAGTAAATAATCAAGAATAACTCTTACCACCATTATAATTATTTATGATAATTTGGTTTAGAAATATATTCTATGGGGATACATGGCTATGATGACAGCAAAAATTGAAAGCAAATGACTCGATTGAAAGAATTTCATTTAACTTATATAAGTATAAACATTATGTCAATGTTTATTTTCTCTCATTCCAACCCGGAAAAGATACAGAGGTCTCGAGTTATCCCATGAAACTACTGTCTACTATGTATATCTTATATTGTGATTCTGCTGAGAACTCAAAGGTGAAAGACATATTCTGCCTTCTGTATTTACCATCTGGTGGCAAAGAGAGAGGAGTAAACAAATAGCTACAGTGATAATGTGATGAAGCAGTTATTGGATTAATGTCAGGTCACTTCTACTCCAGAGTAATCTAGAGTAGCCAGGTTAGTTACAGGGTAGGCTGGTTTGGAAATTCAGTTCAAAGAAGGATTTCATTATGAGTTTGAAGCTCATGCTACAATAGATCTGAACCTCAAATTAGCCTTCAATTTGACCCAAGATTCTGATCTCCCACTGGGTATGGCATAATCTAGGGTTAGGTCAGCTTTCTATGGACATGGAATAGTTGCTGAGGACATGAGTGTTAAATTCAGCAGCCTCTGGGTAGAAAGACTCCAAGAAACAGAACTACCTGACACTAGCTAATATGAGTTGGGAGACCAAACATGAAAAGACTAAGAGGGAGTTTCTTTTGAGTCACATCTTACATATCTATTAAGCATTTTCTCTGTTCTCAACTGTGTGATAACAATAGGTTAGATCAGAAAGGGAAAAACAAAATAAAACAAAACATTGATCTCTGCCCTCCTATGACTTGAAATCTAGTTTAGAAGAGAATTAATATACATAAAGCTAAAAAATAATGTCCCAATCATGATAAATTCAAGACTTGTTATGGCCAAGACATCTTAACATATATCATCTTGTACAAACATAATACAAATCTTGTGAGGCAGAAAAAAAATCTCCATTTTTACAGATGAAAAGAATATCTAGAGAAAAATATCCTAGAAGTGGCATTTTATTATTATTATTAGCACAACCATTTTTTTTTTTTTACTTTATTTTACTTTACAATACCGTATTGGTTTTGCCATACATTGACAAAGTGACTCCAGGTGATGTCCACACAGCTCTTCTCCACAAGAGGTACTTAGGAATCAGTAAACTTATTTATACTGTGCATCATGTAGAATGACTCAGGGACCAGTGGCATTTCTCTCACTTGGGAGCTGGTAGGTGATGCAGAATATTGGGCTCCACCTCAGATGTACTGCATTAGAATCTGTATTTTAATGATGATTCTTTTACAATTAAATTTGATAGTCCTGTCACGAAAAGCTATAGGCACCCTAAAACAAAAGAAGTTAAAGTAAGCTAACCTAATTGAAAAAATCCTAACAGAGGAAAGAGGACTAAGAGTAAATAGGATTTGGATCAGCACACAGGAAGGGGAAGGACATTTGGAATTCAGGAAGACAGCAGCACTAAAAACACAATACGGACCTAAATCCAGAGATTCATGAACTGGTAACGAATTTGACAAGAAGTTTTTACATCAGACCTCTCCTTTAGGAAGCAACCTAAATCCCTTGGATCGGTCTCTTTTCCTTTTCTTTTTCCTTTTCTTCCACAAATTGAAAACATAGAATGAAACTCCTGATTTTATTTCCCACACTGTAGCCATGTCAGATGCTCCCACAGGTGACCCACTTTCAAATGAAAGTGGTCTTCTGAGACTACTTCCTTACTATCCCCAGGCAGTCTGATTTGCTATGATCTTTCAGAGGTGACTGTGGTGAGGCTATTGAAAATTTAATTTTCTCTTTGGTTCTGAAACAGAAAGCACCTTTAACAACACTATTGTTTGGTCTGGAATTGTGGCTAATGTCAGATAGGCTGAGGGTGCTGAAGGACAGATTAGATTATATCAGAAGGCACTGACCTCTGCTCCCCTCTGTGGCCAAAAAGCAGTAAGGTCAAGATAGGAAGCACCTGAAACACTCCCAGGACAAGCAGAAGCACAGGCTGAGTGAGCTGTATCAGGATAAAGAGCGGGGTCAGCTGCACTCAATGATGTACAGGTTGCCACTCTCAAAGTTTGAGTCCTAAGCACAGAGGTGCATACCTGCTCAGCCACTCAGTCGTGTCCAACTCTTTGGGACCCCTATGGACTGTAGCCCACAAGGCTCCTCTGTCCATGGGATTTTTCAGGCAAGAATACTGGAGTGGGTTGCCATTTTCTCCTCCAAGGGATCTTCCCAACCCAGGTATCGAACCCCCATTTCCTGATCCCCTGCATTGGCAGGTGGATTCTTAACCACTGCACACCACCTGGAAAGTCCAAGGACAGAGATGCAAATAAAGGCCACCCTCTGAAGGAGAAAGCAGGTTCATAGGAAGAACTCACCCTTGAATGAGATCCTTATGGGGTGGGGACACATGCAGGTTCTGCACCAAGCAGCAGCTTGGTACAATGAGCAAGGCTCACTTCAGCCTAGTGGCAGAAATCCAAGTGCCATCCTAGATTTTAACCTTGCCTGAAACTTGCCACCAAATACTCAAAACCTTGAGTGCCTTAAGTTGCTTAGTTTGTGTTCTGAATTCCTTTTATATGGCAGGTCAGTATTGGGGCTTTTTGTTTATTTGTTTGTTTTTACCTTTTTCTTAAACCCTCAAGTATAAGTTGCCTCGGGCAATTTAGCAAGTATATCACTTGAACTTTAAAGAATTCTGTTTGCTAAGTCCCAAGTTTTCAATGGCTAAAACCTGTGGGAATTTTGGAGAGAGATCTTTAGTTTAAAATTTAGAAATTCCAACACGATGCTTTTCTAGAGGTGAAGAGAGATATTTTGAATAAAGCAAATAGTGATTAATAAGTTTATTTTAACCAATGCAAGCTAAAGCACTAGATATATAACAGTTGTGATGTAAGGATTAAAATGAGAGAGATAAAAGGGGACATCAACTAAGGAAGTTCCAATTTTGTAAGTAGCTGTGCATAAAATCATCAGCTCCCAGACTTGCATAAATTAGTTCTGCTCTTCCCTCTCTGAATTCCCTAGAGTTTGCAGTATCCCACCAGTTCCTAAGTTTGCTCTTAAATGTCACTAGAGCCTCCACTCAGAATTACACCCTAATTACAACATACACATTTGGGGATACTTTTATGTTAAGAAGTTGTGCAAATTTAACAAATAAAACCAGATGAATCGAAGCAAAGAGAACCGCATGAGAAACATAATGTAGATGCAAAGATAAAAAACATTAGGCAATATTCCCAACATTTTCTCCTTTAGCATTAAGTATTTATCAAGGCTACACACTGCAATAGTGGTGACTAATGTTGCATGGTATAATGGAAAATGATTGAGTGATATATTAGAGCAGCAGCTCCACATCTGAGTGTGTACTTAACAGCTTGGCTGGTTTCAATATGTGCCAAAACTACAGATACTGAGCTGGCAGGTTTAACTAAAAATGATTGAGAAAGAAATCACTGAAATAAAATGCAACATGGTTAAATTATCTTAACACTACTTCCCTCTATCATCATACAAAATGACTTTGCTGCTCTTCAGCAAAATTATTTTCATGTAAAATTTCACTTAGTCCATATAACATTTTCATGGGTGCCCTGCTAAATAAAGAACAAAACACATCATCCTTATACTGATGGATGAAAAACAGCATTCACAATGGCTTTCCACATTGTTCTGAGTCTTGGAGACTTGGTATGACCAAACCGACCATCACTAAAAACCTTGTGTGTAAGGCAATATTAAATGAGGGTTTAGCTAACATTTATATTCCAGGTTCTAAATATAGTAATTGTTCAAGGTGAAAGAAAGCCTTTCACTTCCTTGTAGGGCAGTTCCACACACATTTCAAACCAATCCTCACCTCCTCTAATCAGTGACAAAGAGGCAGGTGCCAGCTCCTTTAACTTTAATTCTTTCCAACAATACAATCTAATGTGGGAAAAAAAAAAAAATTCCAACTATTCGACCTTATAGTAAATATCTACTAAACTAATTATATTTACCTAATGATCTTCATTAGGATTTTGAGGAGATGGTTGTATGGCATCACCAACTCAATGGACATGAATTTGAGCAAATAGAGTGATGGAGATGGGACCCTGGTGTGCCTCAGTCATGGGATCACAGTCAGACACAAACTCAGTGACTGAGCAACAAAAACAACAATGATTTTCATTACATAATTGGGCATGCAATTCCTGGCAAGTGTTTAAAACCTAAAAGCAGTTTTAAAAGGTCTCAATATAGCAATATATATATACATATATCCTACTATGTATGTATAGTATTGAAATATATGTATATACATTTATTAGAAAATAATTATTGAAAAAATCATAGTAATGAGATATATAAAACAGTACTGTAGTTCTCTAAGTTAAAAATTTAAATGCCAGAAATGCACATATAAAGTAGTTCCAGTATATGGCTGTAATCATTCTTCTTACCCTAGTCATTGTTTTCCCAGGATTGTTACAATTTCCTAAAGATTCAATATTTGATATGATTTTTCAAATTCTTTCAAACTTCTTTTTTACCAATCCTACTTTTAAAATAGTTTCTTTTTCTTTTCTTTAGCACTTCTCTTTTGTTCACCACTTTTAAATTTTCTAGATAAACATATCTAGTAATAATTGGAATTCATAAATTTCTAGGTGAAAGGAATGATCAAACCTACAATATGTTTCAACAAAATATTTATACAATTAACTAATGTGATGTTCACATTTTAAATGAGTAGATAAACTGTAATAATACTATCTCTGCTGCTGCTAAGTCGCTTCAGTCGTGTCCAACTCTATGCAACCCCATAGATGGCAGCCCATCTCTAGATTACCTTAAAATCACAACTTTACAAATTACACAGTATTGGTTCAAATGTTAGCTTTGTTTTTGACATATGAAAGATAGGTAAGAAAATAGAACATTCTATATGTCTAAAATTCATCAGATCCAATTCTTACTAAGCACTTAAGAGGGATCTACTTGAACATTTCATCATCCTCCACCTGGTAAATGCCTAGTAAAGGTTTGAATAAAGCAAAAATATCAGTATTCTCCTAAATTCATCAAAAAATTTATAATCTCATGTTTTGCTTATACAAAGTTGGCAAAACAAAACAAAAAAAAATTTGTTAAGTGTAGAAATTATTTATCAATTTTACACTTTGCTAATAATAGACTTTATTTTTGGGGGCTCCAAAATCACTGCAGATGGTGATTGCACCCATGAAATTAAAACACACTTACTCCTTGGAAGAAAAGTTATGACCAACCTAGATAGCATATTCAAAAGCAGAGACCTTACTTTGCCGACTAAGGTCCGTCTAGTCAAGGCTATGTTTTTTCCAGTAGTCATGTATGGATGTGAGAGTTGGACTGTGAAGAAGGCTGAGCGCCGAAGAATTGATGCTTTTGAACTGTGGTGTTGGAGAAGACTCTTGAAAGTCCCTTGGACTGCAAGGAGATCCAACCAGTCCATTCTGAAGGAGATCAGCCCTGGGATTTCTTTGGAAGCAATGATGCTAAAGCTGAAACTCCAGTACTTTGGCCACCTCATGCGAAGAGTTGACTCATTGGAAAAGACTTTGATGCTGGGAGGGATTGAGGGCAGGAGGAGAAGGGGACGACCAAGGATGAGATGACTGGATGGCATCACTGACTCAATGGACACAAGTCTGAGTGAACTCCGGGAGTTGGTGATGGACAGGGAGGCCTCGCATGCTGCGTTTCATGGGGTCACAAAGAGTTGGACACGACTGAGTGACTGAACTGAACTGAAAGGAAATTAAACAGTTCACCTTTTGAAACTAGTGTATTTCAGTTCATTTCAGTTCAGTTCAGTCTCTCAGTTGCGTCCTTCTCTTTGCAACCCCATGGACTGCACCATGCCAGGCTTCCCTGTACATCACCAACTTCTGCAGCTTGCTCAAACTCATGTCCATTGAGTCAGTGATGCCATCCAGCTATCTCATCCTCTGTCGTCCCTTTATCCTCCTGCCTTCAATCTTTCCCAGCATCAGGGTCTTTTCCATTGAGTCAGATCTTCGCATCAGGTGGCCAAAGTATTGGAGTTTCAGGTTCAGCATCAGTCCTTCCAATGAATATTCAGGACTGATTTCCTTTAGGATGGACTTGTTTTATCTCCTTACAGTCCAAGGGACTCTCAAGAGTGTTCTCCAACACCTCAGTTCAAAAGCATCAATTCTTAGGCCCTCAGCTTTCTTTAGTGAATTTAGCAGGAGAAATTAGTCTCCTCAATTAAGGTAATCTAATCTTTTACATTGATTAAAATGATTCCCAGTAGAGGACATGCTAAATGATTTCTTGCTTATTGAAAATAAGAACTTCAGCCAGAACCTCAGAGACTATCATTAATGTTGTCTCAATTTAAGCCCTATTGAGTCCATTAGTATGCTTATACAACATACTAAGAGGGAACATTGATAAGTAGAAAAGAGGGAATTTAGATATTATATATTCTGTAGAAATTATTTTTTAAAGTGAGTCAGTTACAAGAAGCACTGAATTATTCCATAAGCATTTGATGAGAACCTACTGGTTAGACCAGCAGAAAATGTTAGATTTTTGTTTTTTCCCCAATGAAGTACCTTTATCAGAGGAAAATCAATCTTTAACTACTGGGGTCTGCAATTAAAATGCAAATCACCTAGCCAAAAGTACAAAATGTCTTTGAATATTTGTGTTTGGCCTTTAAAACCCATTGGTTGAGTCACTAAGTCGTGTCCAACTCTAGCGACCCCATGAACTGTAGCCCACCAGGCTCCCCTGTCCATGGGATTTTCCAGGCAAGAATACTGGAGTGGGTTGCCATTTCCTTCTCCATTAAAACCCATTAGTACTCTCTAATTTATCTTTTTGTTTTAATATAAATAGATATGTTAATCCAGGTCCTCTGAGAAGTATATGCCAAAACAGGATTAATTGTGGAACAGATTTATGAGAAGAAATGCTGTGAAGGGAACTGGCAAGGGACATGAGGCAGGTCAGGAGGGCTGTATGACCACACCCCAGTCTGTTCCTTGTGAAGGAAAGTGAGGAGGAAGGTAGGTTGAATGGAAGAGTCTCAGAAGGTAGTGCAGGTCCAAGAAAGTTTGACAAAGACAATATAAGTTCTTGATCTAAAGGTCACCTTTTGGAAAAGCTCTCTATTTCCAAGAGATGGGCCTGCCTTATCCCTGTCTGCTTAGCCATTGGCTAGAAACAGCCCAGAGGAAATGTGGGAAACAGGCTCACTAAAAGACCAATACTTAATCATAGTCTATAATCTTATGATTGGGTACTAGTCATTTACTATATTCCAGTATTTTGCCATGGAATTCTCCAGGCAAGAGTACTGGAATGGGTAGCCATTCCCCTCTCCAGGGGATCAAACCCTGGTCTCCTGCATTGCAAGCAAATTCTTTACTGTCTGAGCCACCAGGGAAGCCCTATTGTATTATATATTATATATTATTATATATAGACTGCTTCTCCTTCCCCATGAGGACTTCTGTTTAATAACAGGATTACAGTTGGAAGAACAGAAATGTCCAGGCTCTATTTAAGAAGGAATTTCTAGAAAAATCTAAAGATAACATGGAAGAAAGAAAAAGAAAAAAAAAAAAAAAAACTAATGGAAATTGAATATTTGGATAACTACAGTTAAAGAAAACTTTAAAGACAGCCAAACTCCAGGGTCTGAATCAAGATGGCCAATTAGGAAAATCCTGAGCTCATCTTCCTCAATGGGAACACCAAAATCACAAGTGTTTACAGAAGAACTGCCTCTGAGAGAGACCCAAAGAAAGCAGACAAGGTTCTTTGCAAGTGAAGATAAAAAGAAGAAAGCCATAATGAAATGGATTTAAAAAAGTCATAGAATCTACGTAACAGGATCCACACCCTTGGTGCAATGACCTACCAGTGAGAGGAAAATCACAGCCACAGACGTCCTCCCTGAGGAGTAAGGAGTCCAATCCCCACACTGAGCTCCCCAGCCCAGGGGTCTGGTACTAGGAAGTTTTCAAAATTTCTGGCTATTAAAATCTATGGGGTTTATATTTAGGAGAGCTGGCGGACTGCAAAAAACCAAGTCTCCATTATCAAAGGGCATGCGCAAAATCTCACTTGATCCAAGTATCAGCATAGAGACAGTTTGAAAAGTGCTGGAGTCAGTCCCACTTGCTGATCTTTTGAGAGACTTCTAAAGAAGTATGGCAGCTGAGACTAAGATGCTGGGGAAAGCCAACTGTGATCTTGTATATCATGCTGAGGCTGACATTAATGGACACCATTTTGGGTTCATCAGTGTGCTCACAGAAGTTCCACACCACCAAGCATCACCATCAGACACACTGGGGGCCTAGGCTGCCCACAAATGTTCCTGTAGCAGTCATGCATCCCTGGGACTCACAGCCAGCAATGTCGGTGACCTATCCTACCCATAGCATGCCTGCAGAAACTGTACATTGTGGAACCTTGCGGCCAGCTAGGTCAGGGAACAACCACACATTCCAGCACACCTGCAGCAGTCAGCCCCATCACAACAAAAAGATGCATGCAGCCTACATAGGGAACACCCCTGAAGCATCTGACTCTGGTGGCCAGAGAGGAGTTTGTTGCTGGATCCCATAGAGCAATTCCTACCTATGGCCACTTCATCAAGATTGAGAGATATAACACACATACCTGAAAAAAAAAAATGAATTTGGCAATATGAGGACACATATGAATATTTGAGTATTTTCTAAATGAAAGAATAAGGCAAAACCTTAAAAAAATAAAATAAAATAGAGAGAAGCAACTTACCCAATACAGAGTTTAAGGTAATGATCATAAAGATTCTCTCTGAACTCAGGAGAAGAATGAATTTTCACAGTAAGAACTTAAAGAGTTAAAAAATGCAAAAAAGAACAAATCAGAGCTGAATGACTGAAATGAAAAATGGACTAGGAGAAACAATGGTAGATTAGATGATATAGAAGAACAGACCAGTGATAAGACAAAGCAGGAGAAATCAATCAAGTTGAACAGAAAAATGAATTAAGATAAATGAAGATACTTTAAGGGACCTCTGAGACAACATCAAGCATACTAACATTTCATTCTAGGGCCCTCAGAAGAAGTGAATTAGAAAGGGTCAGAAAACTTATTTGATGAAGTGATAGCTGAAAATTTTCACAATCTGGAGAAGGAAACAGACATACTGGTCCAGGAAGCACAGACTTCCAAATATGATGACCCCAAAGAAGTCTACACCAGGACACATTATAATTAACATGGCAAAATACAAATTAAAACTCTGAAAAGTAGCAGGAGAAAAGTAACTAGTTACATACAAGGGAACTCAGATAAAACTATCAGTTGACATTTTAGCCCAAATTTCACAGGCCAGAAGTGAGTGACATGGTATACTCAAAGCATTGAAATTTAAAAAAATGAAAACAAACAAAAAGAAACCTTTGACTAAGAATATTCTAGTTAGCAAAGCTACCATTCAAAATGGAAGGAGATATAAAGAGCTTTATACACAAGCAAAAGCCAAGGGAGTTTTCCACCACTAAATGATCTTAAAAGAAATGTTAAAAGCTTGATAGGGATTGCATTGAATCTGTAGATTGCTTTGGGTAGTATACTCATTTTCACTGTATTGATTCTTCCAATCCATGAGCATGGTATATTTCTCCATCTATTAGTGTCCTCTTTGATTTCTTTCATCAGTGTTTTATAGTTTTCCATATAGGTCTTTAGTTTCTTTAGGTAGATATATACCTAAGTATTTTATTCTTTTCGTTGCAATGGTGAATGGAATTGTTTCCTTGATTTCTTTTTCTACTTTCTCATTATTAGTGTATAGGAATGCCAAGGATGTCTGTGTTTTGATTTTATATCCTGCAACTTTACTATATTCATTGATTAGCTCTAATAATTTTCTAGTGGAGTCTTTAGGATTTCTATGTAGAGGATCATGTCATCTGCAAACAGTGAGAGTTTTACTTCTTCTTTTCCAATTTGGATTCCTTTTATTTCTTTTTCTGCCCTGATTGCTGTGGCCAAAACTTCCAGAACTATGTTGAATAGTAGCAGTGAAAGTGGGCACCCTTGTCTTGTTCCTGACTTTAGGGGAAATGCTTTCAGTTTTTCACCATTGAGGATAATGTTTGCTGTGGGTTTGTCATATATAGCTTTTATTATGTTGAGGTATGTTCCTTCTATTCCTACTTTCTGGAGAGTTTTTATCATAAATG